>JAODAL010005621.1:0-141613 GCA_025379985.1 Phyllomedusa bahiana
AAAGGGCCCCACGATATGTAAAAATGAACAGTAATGGGTGGGGGCCCCATTCAATTTGACTGTATGGGGCCCTGAAACAGTTAATAGATGACTGATGTCAGCCCTGTGCACCGCAGAAGCAGTTAGTTTGGCTAAACATGGCTTTAAAGGGGTTTTGCCACGAAGTAAAATTGATGCGGGAAGCTTGCAAATTAAATAATAAACATTTTCACCATTCATCATTATTACAAATTCTGCGCCGTTTTTGTTTTAGCTGCTCCTTTAGTGATCCATTGTTTACAGCTCGTCTCCATGGGATACGACCAGTGACGAGAGCTCCTCAGTCCTGGTCGAACATGCTCAGACATCACCTCTCCTCTCAGGGAGCTACTGAGTGTTCAAACCCCAGGTGCTATCACTCTACTCCCGTCCTCTGTTCTCCTTAGTAATTAGTCAAACAGTGCAAATAAATGAAAAAGAAACCTCAATCAGTTTTGTGCATTGATGAAGAGAAAAAAAACCACACAGGTTTGGTTCCTGCAGGGATTTGAACCTAGGACCCTTGTGCCACCCAGCTACTCAAAATGCTTTACATAAACAGACCTTTCTTTGACTAGAGAGAAGTAAGGCCTGATGAGGTCATCCTGCTGGATCATGTGACATGCAATTCAGACAAATCACACACGCCTCCTTCTGAGCACACAGAGCTGAAGAGCTGGATGCAGAAAGTATGTCGCTGATTAATGCTTGGTGTCTTGGCAGTAAGTGAATTGTTCTTGTAACACTACACTGTTACGTTATAATCCATACATGCATATAATACTTCTTTTTCTATGACATGGACCAAGAAATAAATCTTGGAACAACTTGATTTTTACAACAGTTGGAGTGTCAACTACTCTCCTGTTGATTGTCTGTTGAAATTAGAGGGATTTTTAGGTATAACACCACAATCTGACACTGTGTACATAATTACAACTTTGAGTGCTGCCTACACAGAAAGATTGGTACCATAATCAGCATACAGAGAAGATAACATATTGCACCCATATTTCACATAGACAGAAGCAGCATAAGCCTGGATGACATTATACAGCAATAAAGAACAACACAACTGTGAATGGTATGACAGTAAAACATTAGACCCTGCAGTGCCTATGTACATTCTTGCCTTTTTCTCTTTCTATTGATGCTTCCTTCTCCCCACTCCATAGACTCTATTGGTACTCTAATATAATCTCTTCTATAGTAAAAACTGTATCTCCTTTCTACTGTAGGGATTTTATTTGTGAATTTAATTAGGTGAATTAGTAAACAGTTGAAAATTATAGAGAAGCAAAGGAATCTGATCAAGATGTATTTTCTGTATATAAGACATCTTACCAAGTTTATTGTCTTCACTTGTAGTATTGATTGATAAATTAATTTATATTGATTGATGGAAATGTGTTTATAATCAGATATACAGCTTGAATGTACTAAGATGATCACACTGCAACAATTATATGCATCTAAAGAAAGTCCTAGTATTTTAGTGCACCTTATACAAACTACAAATACGAGTCAAGCATTATAAATTAGAGCACAATAGGAGATTTGTCAAAACTAGTACACATTAGCCAGCCAGGCTATAGCTTAAAAAAGAGGGTCTTTGAAAAATGAGAGATGAAGGATTTGGAGGTGTACCACCATGTTCTGGCAGTGTGTACAAAATCAGGCTGAGAGCTGAAGGCTGATTGGTTGCTGTTATGGCATGAAATATAATTTGTTTCAGCTTGATCACTGGATCCTGAGAGGTCAGGGGAAGCAAATGCTCCCTCAGATAGGAAGTGAGTCTCAGCATGTGGTTCTGCTTCTAGGCCCTATCACCAATTTTCACAGGTTCCTCACAGAAACCTTGGAGACCCAGACAATGAGAGCTGTAGTTAGGGAGAGGTGTGAAGTGGTTCAAAGAGATGGATGAGTCACAGCAGAGTTCGGATTTTAAAAAAAATTATGGGATAACCGTACACCACATGTACACCCTGATTTTATACTTAGAACATGCAGGATCCCTAAACTGTGGTAATGAGTTTGTCACCAAGGCTCAAAAAAGGCATTAAATGGGTTATTTAGCTCTGTATTCACAAAAGATGAGAGATTTGTTGACGTTGGATGGGCCAGTTCTGATGTAGGTGGGGCCAATGCTGTTAATATATCCACTAATAAATGTAATTTGCTGAGTGCTGATATACAAGCTAAGTTAAATAAATTAAATCTGAACAAAAGTCTGGGATTACACCCAAGAGTTCTAACAAAACAAACAAAAAAGCACCTTAGTTATTCCTGTGCCCCTGTTCATAATATTTTGGAAATTCTCTAATGACTGCTATGAAGCCAAGGGACTGGCACAAGGAAAATGTGGTTCCTGACTTCCAACCGGACTCTACGTCTATACCCGATCTGTACAGACCATCAAGCTTAAGCAGTATTGTGGAAAAACGTTTTGAGATGTTCTTAAAGGACTACATACAGGAATATGAGGCACAAAATAATGTTTTAAGTAGTAGCCAGCAGTTATTCTAAGGAAAAAAGTTTTAAAGCCACTTGGTTTATTTTTTTAAATTAGATAATAGAAGTTTACTAAAAATCTTCAAAGTTATAATGACAGGAGCAGTACCAAAGACAGTCATCAATTACAAAAAAAATTCAAGGAAAAATAAAAAACAAAAGGGTATAAAATTTAAACAAATCAAACATATCCTTGTATACACTTCCTGCGTGTCAAGTTTGACATATCTGTGAGTGGCTAAAGTTACAAAAACTTTAAAAAATAAATTTAACACTACAATCATGGAATAGGATGGGCCAGGCAAGGTCTGCTCCAAACCAATCCAACTATTCTATACTATGTTATATGTTTCTACATAAGTTTATTAAGAGAAAGTGAAGTTTAAACTAAGCGAGTCCAATCCAATTCAATACGGACCCTCAAAGATACAGTATCTAGCAACAAGCTTATTATCAGGAAAAAAGATTCTTTAACAAAAAAATCTTGTTTTATGCGTAGTGTGAAGCAACAAAATGGAAACTGTCTGGGACATCGCAACCAATCCCCTTCATATGGGATTTTTATTGAAAAAAATTCCAGGGCACACCAACAATATATTAAAGTTTTATTAAGGGGAATAACCATGGAGTGGATCAAGCAAAAAATAGATAAATTGATTCCTGCACAATAAAAATTTAAACTCGAGATTCGTAACATAGTTTTTAGAATTCAAAATAATTAATTTTTTCGACGTTTCCGTCCTCCGGTCGCCTGTCCCCATTATCCCAACTATAAGCGATTACGTTGACTATCGCCCTCGGGTTGAAGTGATAGGGCAAAAAATCAATAAAATTCCGAAGTCGAAAATTAATTATCCCGATACCGTTAAAGTCTATGGAAGGGAACAACACCTTATCTTACCCCCAAACGGGGAGGAGAACTGGTTTAACACCAAAAACATCAAATGGATACGTGCACATCTTAGGAAACACACTTAGGTTATAAAAGCCACAGAAAAAACCCAGACCATCCTACCCTTCGCACCACAGAGCCCCTTAAACCTCATAAACCCACAAATTAAAAAAGGCCAGAAAGCAGTAATATTTGAACCTCATTTTTACTTGAACTGGAAAATGAATATCCCGTCCTGGAACCAGCATGACCCCCAAACCCCTGCATACCCCAGATTAAAAATGCCGAAAAAGAGTCTTTGAACCCCCATTTTATTTAACTGGACATTAACTATACGTCCGTCCCGCAAAGCCATAAACCTGTCTACCCAAAATTTTAAAGTGCGGGAAAAGGATCTTTCAACCACCATTTTAGTTTCACTAACATAGACACCCGCCGGGGCCCCACAGCAGAGCCCCAACCCTGCATGACCCGCCAGTTTAAAAAAGGGCCCGGGGGAAAAAAAGGAGTTTTTCAACCCCCTTTTTTATTTTGAACGGACATGACAATCTTCCTGACCGCAAATACCATTAAACCTTCTGACCCACAGTTTTAAAAAGTGCCGAAATAGGAGTTTTTTCAACCACCATTTTAGTTTCATGACTTTTGACATCCCGTCTTGGCCACAGCATGAGCCCCAAACCGCTGACCCCCACATTTAAAAATGCCGTAAAAAGGAGTTTTAAACCCCCATTTTATTTCATCATTGACATACCTTTCCCGGGGCCACGCAGAGCCCCAAACCGCATGACCCCAGTTTAAAAAAATGCCGGGAAAAAGGGAAAGGGTCTTTAAACCCACCATTTTATTTTCACGGGGACATTGACAATACCTGCCCCTTTTTCCCCACTCATGCCCCCCTAAACCTTTTGACCCACAATCAAAAAGTGGCAACAACTATTTTTACAGGGGCTGTCATTAGTAATTTTTGGTTTTTGACTTTGGGTTTAACGAATTTATTTGGGGAAATTTTTATTTATATTTTTTCATTTTATCATTTTGCTTTTTTTTAAAGGGTTGAAACAAACAACACACCCCCCCCTCAGTTTTTAAAGGTATTTTTTACACTGTAATTTTAATTCGTCTGCACACCCCAAAGAAATAAAAAGTTAAAATCATTTTAAAAAACATTCTTAATTTGAGAAGACATTGCCCCCCGGGCTTCTGAAAGTTATTCACCAATCAATTAAAGGGTTTCATTTTTCCCCCAAAATCCTTCTTCAGTGTTAGGGACAGACTCCCCGGAGATCAAATGATGCGACCCCATAGTGACCCAGCCCCAAAAATTTAACCTAAAATTGTGCAATTTGTGTCCAGCCCGGGGGCCCTTTTTGACACTACTTACCCTCACATAAATCACCTTTTTCAAAATCTTATTTTTAGAGAAAATTAAGCCTCCTGATTCCCCCAAAGGTGAGAGCCAGGCTCCCGTCACCATTGTTAACACGGAGGCCCAAAGCTGCCGGGCCCAAATTTACAGGGGGTGCGGTAACCCGGGCTAGAAATTGTCATCTATTAACACGCAGGTTCAGCGCCAGGCCGGAGTTACAGTGGGTGCGGTGAACCCAGCGCGTCTGTCATCTATTTACACGGAAAAAAACCCCTTATACCAGCAACGAAAACAGTCGGCTGAACAGATGGGGAAATTTTGTGGAAACCCTCCTGCCTTCCTCGTACACATTAAGACCGGGGTAGCGCTTCCCCTCCTATGAGGCGGACCAAATTGACTTCACTAGAAATACGGTGTTAACGCTCCTTTTCCCCCCATGGCCTTTTTTCGGGGATTTTTTTTTCTCATTTTACTAAACGGCTGGGGGAAATTGCCTGTTTTTTGTTCTCGTCCGTCCCATATCCATGTCCCTGATAACCACCCCTGGTCAAGTCTTCCTGTACCTCCCCTTGTACAATTCAAGAATTTTTTACCACTATTTTGTACATGCAAGTTTTTTAGAAATTTTTTTCTAGAAAACACATTTTTAAAATGGGAGGGAATCCCACCATGTTTTTTGTTTCTTTTTTTTTTAATGTTTTAAAGGGGTTTTGTCTCAATACAGGGTTGCTAGCTAGTTAAAGATCTTTCAAAACAATCATTTTGCAAAATTTTCCATTAAATGCCTACCATTCCTTTTCACAGCAAACCATCCCCTTGAGCCACTCTTGACAATTGTAAAAACAAATGTCTGTTAAAAACCACCTTTTTTTCAATAGGACCTGTAGTAAGCGCATTTCACACAAAATCCCCCAAAAATTCAAAACTACCATACCACTTTTTTACAATGTGAAAACAAAAGCTGTTTTGAAACAATTTTTTTTTATAATAGGGCCTGTAGATAGCTGCATGTCACCAAAATGAAAAACCCCAAAAATTTAAAAAAAGACCCCCGACCACTTTTGACAATTGTAAAAACAAATTTTTGTTAAAACAACATTTTTTAAATAGGGCCCGTAAGGGTTTCGCACAAAGCAGCAGAAACCCCAAAAACTAAAAAAAATGATTTTTCAGCCACTTTAAAAATTGTGAGGGAAAAATGCCACTTAGAAGGCACATTTCTGTCCCAAAAACCTGATTTTAGCGATCTCACACAACTGACCTCAAAACATTGCAATGCAAAACTTTTTAAAGAAAAGTGAGTAAATTTTAATACGGTTTGTCCCTGAAACCTTTCTTCTTTTCAGTCCCCCTCAACAGCAAAACCAGCAAAATGAACTGTTGGAAACCGAAATAAAATTGCATTAAAAAAAATAAAAATTTTAAAAAAAAAAATTTTTAAAAGGGCCATTTTTTTTGAAGAGGAATGTGAAGAACCGGCAACTAACGGTCACCTCGGGAATTGGTGCCACAACACACAAGACCATGCCTGATTTTATCTTGTGAAAGTCAAAAAGACCACATTATCTGTGGAACCCGGATGCTTTGTCTTTAAAAGACCTTCCAGCTGTGCTGAAGGTCCCTCAATATGACCTGGCTGCTGGGGAGGGCAACCCCCCTCTATGGGGGGCGAGCCACTCGGCCATTCGCCCAAATTTGGATACCCAAAGTCATTGGTCCCGAAAACATACAAAAAAATCAGGTTTAGACGCAAAAGTCGTGCACCAAAATCTTTAAACTGGTCTCTGTTGTTGGGTGGTGCCCGCATTGAAAGCGTTGGTGGGGGTAAATAAAGATTGCCAGAGGTCACCGATTAGGCTTTTGCCACCTTTTCCTGCTGCTCCGCTACGGCAAATTTTCACTCCTATGCTGTCAGTCGCGATGTTGTTCCACCGGCATTTGAGGGAACGTGAAAACAGACGCAACAAGTCTCCAGTTGACAAACACAAGGGCTCCATTTCCGCATTTTACTCTCTATTTTTGGGGGAAGGGGAAATGCTGAGTTTTTTTTTTACCGGGGGGTCCAAGGGGGCCACCCAGAACTGGGTTTTAAAATTTTTATGGGCCTAATGCGAGGTCCTTTTGGGGAAATGGGGCATCCATGGAGAGATACCTTGATTTCCCAAAACCCGGTCGAGGGACTAGCAAATGACTTCCCATCTTCCCCCTCCGCCTCAAAATTCGCGCCAACCTCTTTCCAAAGGGAGGGACTCGGGAATGTCGGGGTCTAGGAATACCCCCTCCTCCTCCCCCTTTTCCGGCCAGCTTCAACACACCCTGACTTGCCTCAAGAGCACCCTGAGAGCTGTGCGCCGCCTAGCCCCGGGCCCCGAACCACTCCCCAATGAAGACCGATAAAATTGAGAAACTGCGGGGCCCTTTTGGATTCGCGGGGAGAAAGGCTCCATTCCGCCCTCTGTGCCCCCTCCTCCGTCACGGGGGGACCTGTTTTTTTGAGTGTCCAACGATCGTTTTCCCGAACAAAAATCACCAATGCTCATTATACAAGGGGATTTTCCGCCGACCATTTTGGTTGGGGTTCTTTAAAACTGGGAAGGATGGTGCAGAGCTCTTTCACCTGCCTCCACTCTCGGTGGGACAAAAACCCCGAGGTCCCCCGCTGCTTGTCAGGCCATGGTTTACTTCAAACTGCATAATGGCATGCCCCCCACAAACCGGAGCATGTGAGGGTTGGGAAATTTCCCGCGGTTCAAACGTCAAAAAATGAGACGGTTGACGGGGGGGCCGAGCTGACGCTGCAACGCAGCCAGGCGGGGTGAAACAGGGGGGGGAACGGGGGAATGCGAACTCAGACTTGAGCCTTTTTCCCCCAGTCCAACCCGGGTACTCTTTGAAATTCGGACGCAAGGTTCATGACTTGTGCCAGGGAAGGGATGTGCCCAGCACCGATCTTAAAGGGGGGGGCCCGCAGATTTTTCACCCTTTAACGCACACCACCTGCCTGGCACAAAGGGTTTTTGTCACCCAGCAAGCCTCAGTCTTTTGCGGAGGGCCGTCCACAGCCCTGACCTGTGTGGGACGGGCTCCAGACAGACTAATTTCAAAACGGCCTGGTTTCCTGGGCACGGAGCCACCAAGACCGGGGGAAAGGCCCCCCCATCCCTGCGTTTTTGAAGAGCTGCGCCGACCGAAGCCACCCCACCCCCAGAGCATCCACCCGCTCACCCAGTGACGTCACAGAGAATACGGCCTTGCCCTGCTTACAGTCCATTGTTCGGGGTCAGATGGATTTATCCGGGGACACAGATGCAGACAACGCCTTGAAATTTTAGTTTACACGTGGCTGGCCGGGGCAGGACGGCTTTTTCTGGAAAAAAAAAAGTTTCTCGCTCGGGTTTATTGGGGGGCAGGCGGGGGCCATGACGTGGGGAACCCATTTTGTTCCACCAACGGAAAGGCAACATTTCCAAGGCCAAAACCCCTGAAAAAAGCCGACATTCAGGCTTTTGGTTTTGGGGAGGGTTTTGGGGTTAAATTTTCTTCTGCCCCAAACCTGAAACAGAAGGGCGGCTCTAGACCCGCTGTACGGCGGCAGGTCGTCAAACTGGAGGGAGGAGAAGGGGTAGGAGGGTTTCCTGGGGTGCGGGTGGTACCGGGCGAAGTGGGGGGGCTGAACAGGGGTACCCTGATCAACTCTAAAGAGAAAAGGGCAGCTGGGGAACCTTGGTGGGGCGGGGGAGAGGAGGGGAGAGACAGAAGGGTACAGTGGTTTGGAAGCCCGCGCGGTCGGCCTTTTTTGGCCAAAGTGTTGCCTCCATTTAAAATCATGCATTCGCTGCTTTTAAATAGACTGATGGGGTGGTTAAAACCTAAGTTCCCTTGCAGTGTTGACGATTACTTTGGCAAATTTGACATCGGCGATAGTCTTTTAGTTGGGCCCCACCATCGATAAGGTTTTTTCGATAGTGAGCTTGATTATGACGATGACCTTTAAAGTCTAGGGGAGACAACAACACCTTTCCCTTTTTTAAAAACCCAAACGGGGCTGGAAAGCGGGAATTTAACATCCACAACAGTCAAAGGATACGTGCTACATCTTAGGCAACACACTTAGGTTTTAAAAGCCACAAAAAAAAAACACACACCATTTACATCCCTGTCTTGTACCCCCAGCATGACCCCAAAAACCCCACACCCACAAATTAAAAAGTGCCAGAAGGCAGTATGATTGAACCATCATCTTACTTGAACGGGCATTTATATCCCTGTCCTGGAAAGCAGCAGAGCCCCAAACCTGCTGACCCCCAAAATTAAAATGCCGGAAAAAAAAGGGTCCCTTTCCCCCCACCTTTTTAGTTTCACGGACATTGACTATACCTGTCCTGGCCACACAGAGCCCCAAACCGCATGACCCCCCCATTTAAAAATGCCGGAAAAAGGTCTTTTAACCCCCCTTTTAGTTGAACTGGAAAATTTACTAACCTTCCTGGGCCACAGCATGACCCCGGCCGAGTTACAGTGGGGGGCGGTGAGAGCCCAGGGTGGCGTCCGTCGCTATTAACACGCAGGTTAAAGATGCCCTGATGACGCAGCAACGAAAACTGTCGTGCTGAAGCAAAGTGCGGAAGCTGAAGTGTAGAAGCCTCCACCTTCCTCATACACAGTCAATCCTGGGTAGCGCTGCCCCTCCGTATGAGTGTGGACCAATTGACTTCACTGGAAATACTGGTGGTTACGCTACTGTTACACCAGGTGGCCCTTTATCTTGGCATTCTTTTTCGCATTTTACTCAACGTGCTGGAAGGAAATGGTCCTCTGAACTTTTGTTCTCTGTCCGTGCTCCATACTCCATGTCCTCTGAATAACCTACATCTGGTCAAGTTTTCCTGTACCTCCCTTGTACAATTCAGAGGAATTTTTTTAACAGCTAGAAAACACATTTGGAATCCCACCATGTCTTTGTTTCTCTTTTTTAATTGTATTAAATGGGTTGTCTCAAAACAGGGATTGATAGCGATGTTAAAGATATTGCAAAACAATCATTTTGCAATACGTGTCCATTAACAGTGTCCTACCTATTCCTGTTCTGACAGCACCCATCACCCTTGAGCACCTTGACCATTGTGAAGAACAAATGTCTGTTAGAAACAACATTTTTTATAATATGACCTGTAGTATAGCTTCATGTAACAGCAAAATGCCCCCAAAAATTCAAAACATGACCCATGAGACACTTTGGACAATTGGTATAAAGAACAAATGTCTATTAGAATCAACAATTTTAAGAATAGACCTGTAGTATTGCTCCATTCAAAGCAGCATGACCCAAAAATTATAAAAAAGACTTTCTCAGCCACTGTTAAAAAATTGTGAAGGGGGGAAAATGCCACATAGAAGCCACATATCAGTTCCAAGGACCATGATTATTGCTGTAATCACACAAGCAACATTACCGCCAAAAAATTATAAATATAACTTCTCAGCACTGTTAAAAATTTTGAGGCAACATGACCCCAAAACCATTGACAATGTGAAAAATTCTAAAGAAGAAGTGAGTAAAAGGTGATACTGTGTTGTCATGAAACCTTGGTGTCTTTTAGTCTCCTCACAGCAAACCATCACAATGAACTGTTTGTATTTGAGTAATAAAAATTGTCAGAAAGAAATGATTCCTGTTAAAAATAAGTTTTCAAGAGGACCATTTCTGTTGGAGAGGAATTGAATTGACCAGCAACTAATCGGTGACCTCGCAATTGGGGCCACAACATCATCAGAGATCCATGCCTTATCATCATGATGAAAGACAAAAGATCCTCATAATCTGTGGGAAAGCCGAGCTTTTCTGTAATGATCCTCCGGCTGTGGCTGAAGAGTCTCCTAGATATGAGACTGGCTAGCTGGGCAGACAACACCTCTATGGCGTTGGCGAGCCAGCTGGGCCATTCGTCATTTTGGATACCCAGAAGTCTATTTGGGTCCGGAATCACATACAAAAACACAGTGTTGCACGCAGATAGTCGTGCACCATGATCTTAAAGTGGTCTCTGGGTGTTGTAATCTGTGCCTGCAATTGCAATGCGTTGTGAGGTGTAATATAAAGATTGCCAGAGTCAACCAATTAGGCTTCTGCCACCTGCCTGCTGCAGCCGCTACGCCTACTTGACACTCTACTGCTGTCACGTCGCTGGCTTGTTCCACGTGACATTGAAGAACGTGAAGCAGACGCAACAGATGTCTCCAGTTTGATCAATCCGGCAAGGTCTCCATTTACGCATTTTACTCTCTATTTCTGTGGGTGGAAAGAAAGTGCCGAGTTTTGTTTTTGTACCGGCATCCCAGAGGGTGGCACCCATGTAACTGTTGTTCATTTTGATGGCCTTAATGCGAGGTCCATGTTGGGAGGAAATGTAGCATCCAAGCACACATGTGAGAGATGGAGCCTTGATTTCCCAACCTCTGGGTAGAGGTGCACTATCAAACTCATCTTCCTCATCTCCCACAAATTCACCCAACCTCTTCCAAGCAGGACGTCGGTTCTAGGAAAAACCTCCTCCCTCCTCTCTCGCTTCCTCGGCACAGCTTCAACACTGCCCTGACTTGCCTCAGATGATGCACCCTGAGAGCTGTGGTGCCCCCTTGCAACTAGCTCTGGACCTGAACCACTGCCTAATGAAGACCGATAAAATTCAGAAACTGTCGGGCCTGGTTGGATTTTACTGAGAGAAAGGCTCCGTGTCCCGCATTCTGGTTGTCCTCTCCTCCTCCGTCGCTGGTGGAACCTGATGTTTCAGAGTGTCCAACGATCGTTACATAACTAAGATCACCACAATGGTCATGCTGACAAGGGCATCGTCCGCACTGACCATTTTGGTGGCTTCTTCAAAACCGCAAGGATGGTGTCAGAGCTCTTTCACCTGCCTCCACTCTCGGTGGCTCACCACCCCGAGGTTCCGCACCGCTGCTTGTCAGGCCATGTGTCACTTCGTACTGCGTAATGCATTGCGCTGCTCCCACAATCGCAGGAGCATGTGGAGCGCGGTGAATTATCAGCGTGTTGCCTACATCAACAATGAGACGTGTTTGACGGGGAGGCCGAGTTTGGTGTTGAAGTCTGACGCTGCAACGCAGCCAAGGCGGGAGGAAGTCAGGGTGCCAGAACGGCGGAAGTGCGAAACTCAGACCTCTAGCCTATCTTCAGCAGCAGTCCAGAGCCCGGGTACTCTTTGAGAAATTTCTGGACGACAAAGTTCATGACATGTGCCAGGCAAGGGATGTGCTCCAGCCTACCGAGCTTATGGGGCAGGCCAGCAGATTTTCGCCCGTTTATCGCACACCACTTGGCCTGGCACAAGTTCCTTGTCATCCCAACCAGCCGCTCGGTCCTCGTGCGGAGAGCCGTCCCACAGCTCCTGACCTGTGTGTTGGACGGTCCCAAGCAGATTAATTTCAACACGGCCTGGTGTCTCTGGGGCACGTGATGCCACCAGAGGACTTGGGGGGAAAGAGCCCTGCACCATCCTGCGGTTTTGAAGAGCGTGGCCGCCGAGCAGATAGTCCAACGTCACCCCCAGAGACATCCACCCAGCTCACCCAGTGTCTAGTCACAAGAGATATAGCGGCTTGGCCGTGCGTACCTAGTCCATGTGTCGGTGGTGAGGATGGACTTTTCCGGACACAGATGCATACAACGCGCTTGAAATTTTAGATGACACTTGGCTGCCAAGGCAGGACGGCTTTCTGGCAAAGAAAATGCCTGCTCGCATCTGGTATTGGGGCAGGCGATGGCCATGACGTGGCGGAACCCATCCTGTGTCCACCATACGGAAAGGCATCAATTCAATGGCAAAAGCTGGCAATGCCAACATTCAGGTCTTTTGGCTTGTGGGATTGTTTGGTTAAAGTGTTTTCTCTGCTCCAAAACCTGGAAGACAGAGGCTGGCTGCTAGACTGGCCCCAGTGTACGGCGTGCAGGACGTCAAACTGGCGGAAGAGAAGGGTAGGATGGGACTCTTGGTGGTGGCTGGTGGTACTCGGCGACGGTGGAGGCTGAAGCGGAGCTGATCCCTGATCATGATCTGAGGAGACATGGGCGATCTGAGGAACGCTTGGTGGTGGCGGAGGAGGAGGAGGCGGAGACATGAGTGTTTTACAGTGGGTAGGAGGCCCGCGTCGGTCTGGCCTTTTTTGGCCAAGTGTCCCTCCATTTCAACTCATGCGATTCGCTGCATGTTGGTGGTGGTTAACCACTAAGGTCTTGCCTCTAACTTATGCGTTTACGGCAAAGCGGCATTATGACATCGCTGTGTGAATCAAGAGCTTGCTCAAAGAAGCCAGGCTTGAGAGGTCCTGGACCTTATTGACAGGCGATATAGCGAAGCGGGGTTTGCCCTGACCGTGGCTGGCGGAATCAAATCAGCGGACTTCTACGACCAGCCCTCTCCATTTTTGGTGGCGGACCCGTATTGGGACACTACCCCATCCGTCTCCTCCTCCTCGTCCCACTGATGAAGCGCTGTCGGAAAGCAAATTCTGCGGGGAAAGACCAGGATGGACGCAATGTTCGTAATCCATCAGATCACAACACAGTGACTTGGTCGTCCTGACTATCTGCATCCAGAACTGCGGGCTAAAAGGCAAGGGGCACTGCAAGGCGTTGCCGACCGCCCGGGATTTTTGCCTGATTTGACCGTGCTTCCTTCACCTCCTCTGATGGCATCAGTACTGGGCATCAGAGCAGATTTAATCATCACTCTTGATCTTTAAACATGCCTTCTGACCCCAACCACATTTTTGTCATCAAAGAGGTCTTCAGACATGGATTATCCACAGTGGAGGGTAAACGAGTTGACATTTGGGCTGCGTCATGTTGGACGGATGCTGATGACGACATTTGTTGTCCGTGACTCGGGGAGGACGAGGAGGTAATCTGCTAGATGCAGTTGCATAACCACTGAGACATATTGGCGACCATGTTCGTTACTTATGATTCACAGGGCCCTGACCCATGATGACATGCCTGACGGTCTGCAACTGACGATCCGCTGGCATGCGTGTTGTCGCCAGCACTGGAAAGGATCCACCTTCTCTCGTACCTCTACCTCCATGTCCTAACCCCCCTCTTTGCTCGCTTACCAACTGCATTTCGCTCCATGTTCAGAAATATAAAAATTTGAGAAGGTATGGAATAGTTTGGAAAGTCTCTTATTAAAAGACGTAAAATCACAGCTATTCTCAAATCCCTCTAATCAAAACAAAATTGCTGGATTCAAATTTAACTGCATGGTGTCTATCAACAAAGTCTGGACTGGGCCAAAAGGTCCAAAAAACACGTATCTGTTATGTTTTGATATAATAAACGTATTTTTTGCACTTTCAATTCCACCTGTGGTGAATATAGAATTGCTGTTTTAAATTTACGTAGATGCTGGCTCAAATAACAGTGCTGGTGCGCAAAAGTCAAAAGAACACGTAACTGTTATGTTTTTGATAATAATAAACGGTATTTTTTGCACCTTTTCAATTCACCTGTGGGATATAGAATTGCTGTTTTAAGATTTACTAGTAGATGCTGCATCAGATGAACAGTGCTGGGTGTGCGCAAAAGTCAAAAAAACATGTATCTGTTTTGTTTCGTATAATACACGGTATTTTTAGCACCTTTCAATTCACCTGTGTGACTATAGAATTGCTGTTTTAAAGATTTACGTAGATGCCCCTGCGTCAATGAACAAAGCTGGGTGCGCAAAAGTCAAAAAACACGTATCTGTTTGTTTCGTATAATACTAGGTCTTTTTTTGCCACCTTTCAATTCACCGTGTGACTATAGAATTGCTGTTTTAAATTAACGTAATGCTGCGTCATGAACAATGCTGGGATGCGCAAAAGTACAAAAAACACGTATCTGTATGTTTTCGAATGAATACACGGTATTTTTTGGCAACAAACAACTGTGCTGACTACAAGATAGCTGGATTGTAATTTAACTGCACGGTGGAATATATCAACACAGGATGAATTGTACAAAATTGAAAATTGAACACCTATCAGAGAAGTAGAGCGCATGATAATAAAAGTGGAGTTTTTGCACCTAATGCGAAGAGACCTCAAGTAACTAGAAATGATGTGTATCCAATATAAGTTCAGCTTCCAATATCCAGGAAATATTTCAATAGGCTAACTGTAAATAATAAAGATAATTGCAGTGCAATGTCTACACTAAGACTTGGTGAACCTTTATCCAGTGTTTCTTATAGATAGAGCTTGTCTGTGTTCGCCCACGGGGCCTCCCCCCCCCCGCTCGCCCCCGTGACTTATCAGTCGGTAGGAAACTGCTTTAAAATTCTCTAGCTAACTACATAAAATCTTCAAATCTCTAATCTAACTAAATGGTGCGCGCTGGATCACCGGCTATGCGTAGAGGTTTCTCTGTGCAGAAATATACAATTTCGCAGAGCGTTTGGCCACAGGCATAGCGCATGTCGCTATCCCTATGAGACGCAGAGAGATTACAGTGAGCTAAACAGGAAAGGGCTGTCTATGTAAAACGAGTCATGTGATTTTCCAGCCATTCCACCATACACATCCCATCATGACTGACGCACACACATCTCACCCTGCTCTATTCTGTAAATCTGATTTGCTGGCCGCAAAAATATCAGGAAGTCGGCCGAAAATGGCGCGATCTTAATAGATTATCACAGATTTAACCTTAATTACGCGCGTGATCGAAAATTTTGATCACCATGTGCGAAACCTTGCCGATTTCAGACCTTTGTTGAAAAAAATCGCTCAACACTACAGAAGAGCACTAATTAGTGAAGAAGCCGAGAGCCCCAGGGTCACTCTGGAGGAGCTGCAGAGATGGGAGAATCTGCCCACAGGACAACTATTAGTCATGTACTCCACTAATCTGCCCTTTATGGAAGAAAAGCAAGAAGAAAGCCCTTTTTGAAAGCCATAAAAAGTCCTGTTTACAAAAAGCTTTGTAGAGGACACAGCACCATGTGGGAGAAGGGGCTCTGGGCAGATGAAACATAAATTGAACTTTTTAACCTAAATGCCAAACATTATGTGTTGAGGAAAGCCAATGCTGCACATCACCCAGAACACACCATCCCCACCATGAAGACTGGTGGGCACAGCATCATGCTGGGGCTTTGCTTCAGCATGGTCTGGGAAGCTGGGCAGAGTTCATGGGAAGATGGATAGCGCTAAATAGAGGGCAGCCCTGGAGAGAAACCTGTTAGAGGCTGCAAAGTACTTGAGGCTGGGGCATAGGTTCACCAACCCTAAACAAACAGCCAAAGCTACAATGGAATGGTTTACAGCAAAGAATATTCATGTTTTAAGATGCCCAGTAAAAATCTAGACCTAAATCTGAAAATCTGTGGCAGGACTTGAAAATCAAATTTTTGCCAACCAATCTGACTGAGCTAGAGCTGCAAAGAAGAATAGGCAAAAATTCCAGCCTCTAGATGTGAAAAGCTGGTGGAGACATCCCCCAACAGACTGCAGGCGTCATTGCAGCTACAGGTGGTGCTACAAAGTATTGACTCAGGGGGGCTGAATACATATGCCACACCTTTCTAAATATTTACAAGTTAAAAAACTGAAATTGCATATTATTTTCTTTACACTTCATAAATACTTGCTACTTTGTGTTGCTTTATCACATTAAATATCAAAAGAATACACTTACATTTGTGGCTGTTAAGTTTAAAAATGAGGTGGGTGAATACATCTGCAACCCACTGTATATACATATATACAACACTACTGTTTGAAGGGGTTTTCCTCGCCTCTACACACAATAAGGGCAAGTTCGGATGTAGTGGATCCACTGTAAAATCTGTTGCTTTTCTGTCAAAAAATCCACGCTTGAATAACCTGTATTAACGATTGACTTCACTGCTTTCTCCTACTGAAGTTAACACAGGGAAAGCCACAGAAACATCTGTGACTTTTCCAGGGTTTTTGCATTGCATCCCGGCTGTGGTAATGTACCCTAAATAAGTGTTGGCCAGTACTGAAGATTTTGATTGGATCAGTCTGCTGGATTTCAACAAGTCCAAACGATAAGCCACCACTAGCCTCCTCCATACCTATTAAATAAACATGTCTACTCA
The DNA here is from genome assembly GCA_025379985.1 of Phyllomedusa bahiana. NCBI lineage: Eukaryota > Metazoa > Chordata > Amphibia > Anura > Hylidae > Phyllomedusa > Phyllomedusa bahiana. Next base: position 16,916 of record JAODAL010005621.1, read on the forward strand.
ACCTAAGGAAGCATGAAAGGATAGAAGGCCTAAGTAACTGCAATATAAACTTATTGTGGCTCGGAATGATAAATAATGGATCCAAAAAGGGTTGAGCTTGATGTTCATGTCTTTTTCTTATCTTTTCACCCTAAACAACTGTATATTTAGAAGAGTGAAGTAATCAGGCAATACCTTTTAGAGGCTGACAAAGTATATTTGATGGAAAGTTTTCATGACACCATGTCTGACAAAGAGAGTGGGTGCTCTCGAAAGCTTACTATCAAATATTCTCACTTACCTCTAAAAGGTTTTACCTGATGTCTTTACTCTTTTACTGCTTTCTAAGTCTAACACCGTACAACAGTATACTGCTGTATATTTAGAGGCAGCCATACTAGATAAGTAAGACAGGCTTTTTTGTGTTTGGTGGTTTTTATTGTTGATTTCTAATACTGGTGAAAGATACACATCATATAGATGGGGATTAATGCCTTTCCTGGAGGATATAATATTACAGGTTATGGGGGCTAGATTCTGGAGATAGGATGTTGATCCAGGGATTATTCTGATTGCCATATTTAGAGTTGAGAAGAAATTTCCTCTTGTTGGTATCTGCCTCATAGTGGTTTGTGCCTTCCTCTGGATCAACATTGTAGGATTATAAATTGCAATTGATGGACCTGTGTCTTTTTCCAACTATTTCTACTATGTTCGGCCCCGCATCTCATTTGTACACTCCGCTCATGGTATCTGTAAGGTTACTGTAAAAATGTATCCCGACATTGCGACAGGGTCATAGATCTCTATAGGGCAGACATGGTCCTAATTGTTCTATGTTGGCCCTGTTTAGCAGGCATATAACAGTTCTTTATTGGACACAAAAGCAATGTAGACCATGCTTTTGTGTCCAGTGCAGAAAGTGTACTTGTTTCCTAAATAGTGCAAATGTAGTCTAATAAGGACTATATTTACCATATAGAATTCTGTAGCTACATCACATGAAGTGAATGGGGCCTTACTATGTTACATACATAATGTGTATCTGCACTTAGAAGTGTGATTATTTTTTTCTATTTTCCTCCGCCTACTACAGTATTTGAGAGCTCTGTTAACACTGCAGTTGTGTCTTCCTGCATAAACAGAAACCACAATTCTCTGCTGTATCTGTCATACAATGGAAACCAGCACCACCCAATGGACCCCATTGACTTATGAGGTCTAACAGGTTCTGCTGCGGTTTCTGGACTATTCATCCTAGCAACTATTTATTCAGTTAGCGCCGTTATATTTCACAGCACTGTACAGACCTAGTCATTCTTCGCACTGGTCCTTGTCCCCATTGGGGTTCACGGTCTAAATTCCAGATTAACCTTTCAGTATGCTTTTAGGGCCACATGTATGAACCTGTTTAGGTCTAAAACTCCCTTTAGGTTACTATGGGCAAAAGAGTGAGTTTTAGACCTATACAGTTTCATACATGTGGCCTTTAGAGTCTGGAGGAAACCAGAGATCCCAGGGGAAACCCATGGAGAACATATAAACTCCTTGGTGGGATTTGAACCCAGATCCCCAGTGCTGCAAGGCAACAGTGCCGCCCAGAATCTCTGCAGGACGTTCCTGATAGAGCCACTGACCTGAGGTGTGAACACAGATCATAGGTGTATTCACTGTTTGTATTGCACTGTGTGGTCTATCCTCAGGGAAGACATTCTATGTTTCTCCGGTACAAACAGGAGAGCTAGGGTCTTTCCAGTTGAGACAGGTCGACTCCATCTTAAAATAAAAAAATGAATACAAATATTTAGCATGCTTCTGATTTGCCATATGGCCAGGGCTGTGAACTGATTCGATTCAGCGTTCTGTCACTCTAGGTATAAGCTGACTTGTGCAGTGAATTCTTTACATGCTCCTCGGCAGCTGTGTTATAATTTACAGTTCCGTCTAATATAACCTTCACTGCAGACAGATAAGACCTCAAGGCTTTAGAGATCTCGATCCTATGACCCGCACAGAGTGTGTTTTGGTTGGCACATCGCTCGGCCTTGCTACCAAATAAAGATTAATCTTACTCTAAATACCAATAGGGTAAGATCATTTTGTTATCAACACGTTCAGTAATTACACCATTTCTTAAAATAGCGTAATTGCTAGGTATAGTATTGTGACCGAATTTCAGATGTCTCCAGCCGTGTATGCTATGAATGGTTCATTATGATGCATAGCTATTAAAAAGTAATAGGCCCTCATGACCTAAATTCGTGCTGCTCTCTTTGGTGTTCTTTGAATCCTTGGATCAAACACTCCCCTTATCCCTGCAGTCCTCATAAGTGTTTCTTCAAGAGTTGCTGTAAAGGAGCTCTCTGGCCTGTATCTTTTTATTTTATTAAGCCTCTTTATTCATTAAGAATATGGCTTTGTCTACACTGCCCTGGATTTTGGTTGGTTTTTCAGCAAATTCAGTATTTTGTATCTGCCGAAAACCCGGCTGTACCCAGCGCTGTGTAGCCCTCAATAGAAAATCTGTGCTGTAGTCTACACAACATGGATTTTTTTTTTTTACTGATGGTTTCCTAAAACTGTCCGGCGGAATATAGAACATGTTGTAAATTCTGCAGGGTCGCCGTCAGATTCGAAATCCGACCATGGCGGTGCGGCGCAGTCCAGCAATGTGAAGATGCCATGGGATTTTAGGTGGCTTTTTCAAATTGCTGTGTAGACCAAGGCTAAGAGAGCTTTCCAATTAATTGTTACAAAAATAAAGCTCCCTATGGCTCCTGCTGACCTATGGACCCCTTGAATCATTGCAGGCGCCCCACCACTCTTTGTGCAATCTATAGGATAAATAAACAGTACAGTAGGCCCTCATCATATGATGGTCGTCCTGGAACCAATTACTATTGTAAGATAAAACCATTATATGTTAAAACCAACAGTCTATGGTACTGGTAATTGGTTCTAGAGCCCCAAAAATGTCACCAACATAAGACAAAATGAACATTAAAGAAAATTTAAAAGATGACCAATACCGACAGCAAGTCCTTTCATATTTTCACGGGGATGCAGAGGTGAATCCACTCGACTACCGCAAGCGATGGTATAAGCCACGTCAGGGAGCGGAGTCTGAGGAGCCTACTGGTTTTCGTCAGAACCCGCCGCTAGGTTAGATGAACCTGTGTGGCGGGAGACTCCTAGGTCGCTACTCCTGACGTGACCTGCATGCAGTGGTGGCCAGGGTGCAGTGTAGTACAGAACAGGGAAGCAGGTGCATTGTTGGGGACAGGCAGAAAGGTCAGGGTAGGCGGAAAGCAAGTGGTAAGGATGGTCTGGTACACGGAACAACTATATAGTGCACCAGAAATTGGCAGAGAGGTGTTTCTAATAAAGGAGGAGATGAATGATGAAAGTTTGTCAGGGGCGCGCTGGCTCTTTAAATCTTAGAGCCAGTGCACACGCCCTAGGGAACAGCATACCACCCAAGTGTTCCTAATTTGGAGGGACAGTCCCAATTTTTAACCCAGGTCCCTCTGCCCCTGTTAGCTCTTCAAATTTCTTTTTTTCATTTGGGAAATAGATTTGCATCAATAAACTGACTATCTTGCTTTACAGAGTATTTGATTGCTTTCTAACTATATGCTAGATAACAACTTGCTTCAGATGTCATCATTGAATGCAATGCAATCTGGAAAATGTCTACATTCCAATGATTTTTATGATAATATTTTTATAAGATGACCTTGTGTGATGTGTTTGAGTGTGGCTGGAGACATAGCTTGATATGTCCTTCTTTGCAGTCTCTAAAAGTTGGGAGGTAAGGGGAACAGGTATGCGCACGCTGGCCTGAAGCAGTGGACCAGAGCACGGGTGTGTCTGCGGACCGGGACACAGCGCAAACCCTGACACTTATAACTGCCAGGAAGAGCTGCTGGAGACTGGAAATCACTTTCTATGTTAAGGATAAGAACTTCTTAGGTCATGTACTTTATATGCAATGTACCAGACAAAATGGGGTCCTCATCTGATGCCCAAAGTATTAATTGGTTGGATAGTCTAGTCAATTATATGCACCTCAAATCGGCAGTATCTGCAACAAAGTGAGTGTGGTTTTAGAAAAGACCAATGTATATTAAAAATATTGTATCCCGATAGTATCATAACTGAAGAGATCACTGTACATTTCAAAGAAAAAAAGTACACTGCATAGCAAACTGTAATAAGAGGAGGGCCCATGTACTGACCTGAGCACTGCTGCCATGTCTACATGCACTGGCACTCGGTCAGTGGGTGCTGTAGGGAAGAGGAAAGGTTCTTTATTGTTTTTAAATGTACAATTAATTTGAAAGCCTTCCTATTAATGAATGAGGGAAGGGTCTCCGACTGCATAAACTGGATGGCCGCAATAAGATTCAGGATCGTATAGGGCATGCATGTGACTCTCTACTGACGGTTAATGATTGCCCCATTTTGTCAGCTGTTTACTTGCAACATTGTGGGGCCAATAAAGATTAGGAATCATAAGTGGCCACACGGGTTTTCAGGGATAAAGCTTGCCAAGCCAGGTGGTTCTTAATAATCAATAGAGAACTACACTAAGGGTATGTTCACATGGCGTATTGCGGCGCATACTGTACTCTGTACGCCTGTTGCTTCAGATGCACGCACATAGGCAAACGCGTACTTCTGAAGTTTTCCCACCGACATTCAACGAGAGCTATGAATTACTGTATTTGTGGGTCGTATTACAGGCATAGTGCAGCACAATTACATGCCGAAATACGCCATGTGAACATACCCTAAAGATCATGTACATGCGGTTCTCAAAGGCATTGGGGCCGCCTGGTTTATGCACTGCCCTAAGTTGTTTTAGTTTTTTTTTTCTAAAAGTCCTATTCAATTAAGAATTACATGCAAAATCTTGTTTTTCTCTAGCTGTGATAATAAAGACAAAACTACTGAATGGCAAAGTAGACTCACTTTGGTTTACTGCTGCTGTGAAGGGAAGAGCTTACCTACAAGGTGTCATTATAATAGTATGTAATGAAAGATTGATAGCCCTGTTGTTCTCTGGAAAGACCCAGATAAAGATGGACTAGAGGAAAGGAGCAATGACAGTAACAAAGCATTAAAATATAGAATTGGCAAAGCTAATGATGTGCAGAACTATTTTTTTCCTAAAATGTGACACCAGTCTATGTGTGGATTGGAGCACATAGGTGAAAATACACACACACACTTTGCTGCACAGTTAGTGAAGAGCAAAGAAGTCAGACAATCCAGGAAGGAATGTACATGAAGGAAATTTAAAAAAACAAGATATGAATCAAAAGAACCATCCATTTTTTTATTTTTAATGACAGTGTATTACAAGCTATTAGATTGAAAAAAAAAACAATGACAGAAGAGGTCCCTTAGAGGGGTTGTCCACTTTTTAAGAAAATCTAGCAGGCAGCTCCTGGGGTCACAATAAAAACAAAACAAAATAACCCCCAAAAACTATACTTGCCTTTCTCTGGTCCCCGGTTTCTGCACTGTGTCCATCTGGTCCTTGGTTTTCATACTTTCAAACGAGCACGTCACTGCTGCAGCTTGGTTGCAGTGGTCACCTGTCCATACTGACATCTCTGTTTGGAGCTGTTCATTACTGAAAAGTGATGTTAGTAGAGGCACATGACTACAGCAGCCAATCAGCGGCTGCTGCAGCAGCAATGTTCCCGTTTGGAAGCACAAGTATGAAAACAGAAGACTGGAGTAAGAGGAGTAAAGGTTTTAATTTTCTTAGGGCCCAAGGAGCTGCCTGTTAGGTGTTTTACACAGAGGATGACCCCTTTAAGGGTATGTTCACACGCATACTTCAGGGCATAATTGTACTGCAATACGCCAGAAGTACACCCCACAAATATGGTAAAATCATAGCACTCGTTGACGGCTATGATTTTCATACTTATTCCCCAGCACGTACTGAGTGGCAGGAGAAAGAAGTGACGTCACTTCTTTTCAGCTTTTATGCGCCGGGGAAAGCGATAGTAAATGGGGGCCGGGCCAGCGCACTTAGAAGTACTCGCTGGCGAGCACATACTTTCAACAACAGCAGTCGTATATCACTGTGCACAGTACTCGCCGCTGTACACCATGTGAACGTACCTGAAGTGTAAACTGAGTTTGTTTTAGGCACCACGGAGGGAGTGAATGATCATTGAATGACCTACTGTCATGCTCATATGTTAACTTATCAGGTCATTTTACCAGCCTAAACTGCCACCATGCTTTATTATAAAACCTAACTTGGTTGTTAAACCTGCCCCTGTATGTTTTCAGATGGAGCAAAATTGGTAAAATCCATTACTAAAATGGCATGTGCTGTATGTTAATTCCCAGCACAGAGGAAACTGGGCATTGACAATATCTGGAACAGTCAGGCAGTCCAGTCTCCAAGCTTGTCCCCTCCAGACTTGATTGACCTCCTTCCTCCCCATCTGCTAGTGGTGATGCGCAGTGGCCCAGAGGCATGATAGAAATATTTATCAGGTACTATAATAAGGCAAGATGGTGGTTAGGATGGTAAAAGTACCTGATAGGCCAGGGTTAGATTGTCAGCGTTTCACCATGAAAAACATACAGTCTGATGAGGGGGAAACATATTCTAGCCTATACCAAAACTAAACACATGGTCCTAAATATTTCATTAAACCTGTAGTGGAAAAATTATAATGTATGGATTTCACTAGCCACTTAATAATTTCTAAAGTTAAAGTCACAAGCTTGTTGCCATGAATTTCTAAGCCTGGTTTATAAAGGGTCTGTTGTCCACAAATACATTGTGTGAACATACTCAAAAAAATCGGCCTAATCAACTGATGGGCAGTTCCAGAAACAAAAGTCAAAATCTAAGCCTAGAAGATGATTTCACCTATAAAAATGTGCAGACTGTGTCCCAATCATTCATCCTAACCCCTAGGAGCAGAAGTACAAGTATTAAGGGCGACATTTATGAATATGAATTTGCATGCGCCGTTTGTTTTACTAGCTACCTCTACATCAGTTCTAAATGGATATAGAAGAATATTTAATACATCAGTATGAATGAAAGTGTAATACGACAAACATTGCATGGTCCATAGAGGTTATGCGCCAAACGTTGTGTAGTAATTTCGTTTCAAACTTTGACGCATTCTAGTCGCATTAAAATGTCGTGCCATCTATAGAACAGTGTGTCAGTAGTGTTTTATTGCCATATACGCACCCAAAAAATACCGCATGCAAATTTATAGAAGTCGCCCAACATGTGTTTCTGTTATTTCTCCTTCTTATTTCATAACTGATTGTATGTGTCATCCTATTTGTTTTCATTTATATTTTGGAGCACTGTAACGTTTGTCTATTAAAGCTGAAAACATTAATAAATTTGGTCCTCATATACACTAGAAGAATCCAGAGCATTTGATAAGTTATTTAACTCCTTTACTGCAGCATGTGTGGGTGTTGGAGAGTTTTCGTTCATATTCAGTAAATGGTGGCAATGTGTATCTGGGGTGCATGGACTATGTCAGCTGTGATTTATGCTCAGTCAATCTTGCACGCGCCTTCGACCTAAGTGGAGATAAAGTAGCCCCTTGCAGTCGCACCCACATCATGTGCTGGGGGAAGTGTGTACATGACAGAACCCATTATATTAATTGTGTTAGAAATACATTGGTAAACATTGTTTTCTGTGTAAAAAGTTATTGGTGTTATAAGACCGAGATATTCTGTACAGCAACTAAATTCATTGCATAACAAGACTTTATTCCAGAAACTAGAAGCTGACATTGAGAATACAGAAGCAAAAAAATCCTGTGCCTACTGGGCCTAAGGGAGAGGGTCTATATGGCAAACTGGGTAAACATGTGCTACGCTTGCTAAACTGAGGATGGGGTACTTCTACAAATTACTTTGAGCCTGTAGCACAAGGGTTTTTTATGTTTTGTATTTGTACTGGAGACCCCGTTGATCTCGCTCTTCGGTTGGTGCTGTTACATGGTTGTAAGTCAGCTTTGGCAGGATAGTGCAGTCATTCGCTAACAAGAATGTTCTTGTCTTCTTTTTTGCAGAATGAAGAATATCGACGACCCACATTAACTGCAAGAGGAGTTTTGGCCAAAGCGGTTTCTCTTCCACCAGACCATTTATCCCCAGATTTCACAAGGGTAGTTTCAGGGACACCATCAGAGCGAGTATCTCCTCTCCGACCGTGCAGACCTTCTCCTGCAGGTTCACCACGTAGCCGACCCATTCAAACCAGTTCCACCAACCTCCATTTATGTCAGGACTCCTTTAACAAGATTCCACTGAGTAACCAGGACACAACAGTGGTAACTCATGAGCAGTTCAAGACGGCACTACGGATGGTGGTTGATAAGGGAGATCCACGTTTGCTTTTAGAGGATTATGTGAAAATTGGGGAAGGATCAACTGGAGTTGTTTGCATTGCTCGAGAGAAGCACAGTGGACGTCAGGTGGCAGTGAAAATGATGGACTTAAGAAAGCAACAAAGGAGGGAACTTCTATTTAATGAGGTAACTACTACATGTCTGTACAATCAACCATTTTAATTTGTCGATCTGGAAAGATGTGAAAAGTGTTCGATTCTGAAAGACATTTTGGCTTATGAGTGTAACCAAAGGGAGTCCACTGCTTTAGGACCCCCTCTATTAGCAATTGCTTTAGGACCCCCTCTATTAGCAATTGCTTTAGGACCCCCTCTATTAGCAATTGCTTTAGGACCCCGTCTATTAGCCAGTGTAGAAAAATACTCACTGTTAATTTCAGTAGACACCACCTAATGGTCTATTTTCCCTCCTATGAAATGAAGACAACCTCTTCAATGCATAAAATGATATAAAAACGTACAGCTAAATTGCCTCACTATGATCTAATAGAACATGAATGCAAATAGTCACCCATAACCTCAACATTTTCTAACAATCCCAGTTTAACAATTCAAATACAAGTATGTTGTTATGAGCCCTTCTGGCTATCTGCTGGAAGGTATGTTTGTTGAGACAACTGCATAAAGCCTAAATCCATTTTTACATGTTGAACACTATATTCATATTATCTATGTAATGTTTCATTTTCACCAGTCAGAACATTTAGACAGCAGGTGCAGTGAATACTATTGACTGTCTCATGACATTGGCACCTGATATATTAGGCAGTAAGTGAACCATCAGTTCCTAACATTGATGTTTTAGAAGCAGGGAAAATGAGTGAACCTAAGGGACTGAGAAACATATGACAAGAGCCAAATTGTGATGCTACACACTGAGTCAGAGTACCCCGAAACAGCAGGTTTTGTGTGGTGTTCCATTATGCAATGGTTAGTACCAACCAAAAGTGGCCAAAGGAAGGGCAACCAGTAAATTGGTAACAGTCATAGGCAACCAAGGCTCATTGATGTGGATGGGGACCGAGGGTTAGCCTGTATGGTCTGATCCCAAAGAAGAGCTACTGTAGCACAAATTACTGAAGACTTATTCTTATGGTTATGATACTGTGTATTCTGACACCTTTTTGTCACGGTTTATTGCAAGGCCACAGAGCAGTCGGACTGTCCATACTAAATGCTAAAAATGCTTGCAGTTGGCATGGGAACATGAGAACTGGACCGAGACTTAATGGAAGAAGTTGGCATGGTCTGATGGATCCCATTTTCTTTTACATTAAGTGGATGGCCGGGTGCATGTGTGTAACTTACCTGGGGGAGAGATGGGGCCAGAATGCACTAGGGTAAAAAGGCAAGCTGACAGAATAAATGTGATATTCTGGGCTGTGTCCTGCTAGGAATCTTTGGGTCTTGCAATTCATGTAAATGTTACTTTGACACAGGCCACTTATATAAACATCGCTGCAGACCAGAAAAACCCCTTTATGACAATGAAATTCCATGGAGGCTTCACCTTGCACCTTACAAGACCACTGGTAACATCTTGGTACAGATAACTCAGGACTTCGAGTCCCTATATCAACCGTTCACAGCTTTTCTGGTGGCACAAGGGGAACCAACACAATATTAGGCTTATGGTTTAAGTGTTATGGCTCTGTACATATGAGACTGAAGACAAGATGACTGGGCTGTGTGGCCACCTAGGAGACAATTAGCGGAGAAAGGGAGTCCAGGAGGGATATAATGCTGGCTGGCTGCATGGTTGTTAGCAGCTTCTGTGTGTCTATGGGGCCGTTCACATGGCTTATTTCGGCGCGGATTTGCGCTCCAGTACGGCGCCAATCCGTCGCAGTAATTACGGTCATCCACCGTTCTCATAGAAAACAGTGGATTCCGTCGCTTGCACATTATCCGGGCGCAATACACGCCGTGGATAATGCAAGTCTATGAGGCCGGCGGGCCGCGCCCCCGCCCCTTATTCAAGCCGGAATTGCGAGCGCAATCCGGCTCGCAATTACGGCTTGAATAAGCCGTGTGAACACGGCGAGTGTTTTGTACCTATGTAAAACAGCAGGAAAAAAAATGGTATCCAGAGGAGGAGAATGGGTTAGAGAGGCATAAGGGAGACTTAAGATGAGGAAGCTGTGAAAAAGCTATTACATTCTACATACAGGATTAAACCCTACTCTCCCAGCCCTTCTTGTATGTTGTATTATGTGTGTTGTAAGTACTTCACTTGAATGGAGGAGGTATTAATGGGTCAAGGCAAGTAAATCGCAAGCTCTGCAGCTGGGTTTCTCAGCAGTGGAGGGACACAAGATATGTGAAAGGTCTCCAAAGGTTTGGTCCTGGGTGGCCACAGATGACCATTGACTGTTCATTGGAGCTAGTGAAGGTATAGCAGACACTGATGTCAGTAGATGGAGGTGCAGCGGGCACCACTGTCTCTTGCTGTAGGCAGTGTAGGCAGGAATGCTTGATTGTAGGAAATGCCTAAGGACAGATAGGTCAGGGTCATCTTGTGAGGTGCTGAAAACCGTCCATTCAACCAACTATAAAGCTTATGTTTCATAAAGTGTAGCTTATGTCACAGTGTTGTTGCCAAATGAAATAAACTCTGCGTGTTGGTTATAATGGGTGAGTCGGGGGCTTTAAGATGTGCACGCTTTGAGATATAACAGTTTACTTTATGCTGTTCCATTGTTTTAACCAAAGATTGTCTTTCAACAGCCTGGTCTCTCTGACTCCGTTGTAGTACATTGTTATAGTTTGACTCCCTTGTGCAGCTCTGTATACTCTGCTTTTAGAGCATTATCCCATTAGTCATTGCGGTTGCTTTTCCTTTATATTTTTTTGGCAGCCTGTTTTTATGATTGTTGACATAAGCTTGTTTTTTGTGTGCTATGTAGGTTGTTATTATGCGGGATTATCAACATGCCAATGTTGTAGAGATGTATAAGAGCTATCTGGTGGGAGAAGAACTATGGGTCATGATGGAGTATGTACAAGGAGGTGCTCTGACTGATATTGTATCACAAACCAGGTATGTGCAAAGTAATATCAGATAATAACAAAGTATGTTAATATTCCAGTGAGAAAATGTAAACATATTAGTGTCCATGATTTGTAAATGGTTATAAAATAGATACTGGATTATAAGAGGATCTGCTGTATACACGAAACTCGTCCATTCTCGGCTTGGCAATTACTTCTATAACATAATATTTATGGAATTAAAGCTGAACGGATTATGTTGGTTCTGCTGTTAATTCTATTATAGCAAAGCACATCAAGATAACCATTACTCTCAGACTGGTCTTGTGAAGCTCACTGTTTACAGGTAGTCTTGAATAATTTAAGTGATGAGAGCTGGATGTCTCTATTGGTTTAAACAACACAAGAGAATCCAAAGTGAAGACGCCGCTTTGTAATTTAAAGTAAGACATGAAGGAGATCTTCATAATTCAGACAATTGATTTATGAAGATCAGAAAAGTTATTTCCAAAGTTGGTTGACTAAGTATATTATAAGGATATGCTGTAAATGTCTAAAAGGAATAAATAATAATAAGTGGGGTTAGAGAAGAAAGTCCGGGAGGTGCAGCTTCAGCCGATGGCTACAGAGCAGGAGCTCCTGGAGCATCAGCCTATAGCTACAGAGCTGGAGCTCCTGGAGCATCAGCCAATAGCTACAGAGCAGGAGCTCCTGGAGCATCAGCCAATAGCTACAGAGCAGGAGCTCCTGGAGCATCAGCCAATAGCTACAGAGCAGGAGCTCCTGGAGCCTCAGCCAATAGCTACAGAGGGCTCCTGGGGCATCAGCCAATAGCTACAGAGCAGGAGCTCCTGGAGCATTTACAATAGCTACAGAGCAGGAGCTCCGGACTGCCATCAGCCAATAGCTACAGAGCAGGAGCTCCTGGAGCTGCAGCATCAGCCAATAGCTACAGAGCAGGAGCTCCCAGAGTCTCAGCCAATAGCTACAGAGAAGGAGCTCCTGGACACAGCTTCAGCCAATAGCTACAGAGCAGGAGCTCCCGGAGCCTCAGCCAATAGCTACAGAGCAGGAGCTCCCGGAGCCTCAGCCAATAGCTACAGAGCAGAAGCTCTCGGAGCCTCAGCATCAGCCAATAGCTACAGAGAAGGAGCTCCCGGAGCCTCAGCCAATAGCTACAGAGCAGAAGCTGTCGGAGCCTCAGCATCAGCCAATAGCTACAGAGCAGGAGCTCCCGGAGCCTCAGCCAATAGCTACAGAGCAGAAGCTCTCGGAGCCTCAGCCTCAGCCAATAGCTACAGAGCAGGAATTCTAAGACCTGCAGCTTCGGCCAATAGCTGCTGCATATTGTGTGATCTCAAAGACGGGGGCCTTGTGTTAACAACTGCTCCTCTGTAGGCTATTAACACATAGCCTTTTTGTTATATTTTATATTATACTGGGGAACATGTAGTCACAGTAGTATAAATATGTGGTTAAAATATAACTTTTATTGATACTCGGTAATAAAATATATTTCTTACTATTTTGTGACATCAAAAAACAAAACACAATCATCACAGTACAGTTTTATCTCTACTGATGCCAATGGAACACAGTAATTATAATGATTTTGAAGATCTCTTGTCAACTGCTTTATTCAGGTAAGGGCATGTCCCCACTGCACGGGTTTTCGGCTGGTTTTTCAGCCAGTTTGCAATTTTTCAGACCGCCTGAAAAACCGGCCGAAAATTAGCACAATTGTGCTTTATGGAAAACCCGTGCAGCAGTCCCCACTGCACGGGTTTTCCGCCCGGCGGTTTTGTCGCCAGACAACATTGGACGTGCACTATCTTCCGTCCGGTTTCCAGACGGAACATGTGCATCTCAATGGGAGGGGGGAGGGCTGTTCTCCCCCCCCCTCGCCGCCGCATCCGCCGAACCGGCCGGTATTTGTCCACTGCCATGTAAACGGCCCCTAAGTCTGCAGAGTTATCTTCCAATCACTGAAAAGATGGTATCAGAGATGAGGCATACCATCCTTTCCCTATTGAACCCATAAGCTTAGCACCAATATAGATATCGCAGGATCATACCCAGGATTCATTAACCCTAAAAAACCCTGCAAATACCCTGACAAGGATCTCCAACTGAGTTCCTGTCTCCTTATTTCAAAAGTATAATGATATACAAGAAAAAACCCTTACCCAAAGGGAATACTGGGGAACACTCATTTTAGTGCCTTAAAAGTTGGAACCATTTAGAGCATGTTTAGGGCGCTGATTCTGAAAATGACACCCATTTCCCTCTATCAGCTCTAGTTTTGGAGATCCAGAATTGCCATGTTACCAAGTATCTGCTACTGAAAGTAGTGGTCGCTGAATATTGTAGTAAATAAATGTAAATTCATGTGAAACAGAAAAGATTTACATTTTAGAACAGTTAAAGAACATATGCAAAGAAAACCATGAATGTGCTGAGAAAATCCAATTCTATTCATCTGCTCCACATATTTATAGACAAATTAATCACAGGAGCAATGTAGAATCATGTAATCAACATCTACACTAGAGTAGCTAGAACAAAATGGATGGGATTTTTGAACTTTGCTGTACTCAAATACCCAGAATAAGGTCAAAATTTCTAGGCACAAAAAACATTTTTTTTTGGGGTCCCCGTGTTATTAGTGCCCTACAAGGTACAGAGCACTGGGAATTTCGAGACACTATTGGGGCCTTTTCACAAAATATAGAAATTTGCCTGGAGTTAAAGCATAACCTAATGAGCACTTTAAGCCGCTATTTAGAGTGATTTATGGTTTTATATGTTTCATTTGACTTCACAAAATGTAATACTTTGTTTTTTTCTGTTTCAGACTAAATGAGGAGCAAATCGCTACTGTTTGCAAGTCTGTGCTTCAAGCACTAGTGTACCTGCACTCCCAGGGCGTGATCCACCGAGACATCAAAAGTGACTCTATACTCCTCACACTAGATGGTCGGGTGAGTGATTTATAGCCTTCATCATCTGTAGATTTCAAACTTCTTGTTGTATTAGGCTATGTCTATATAGCACACAAAAACGAGCGTAGTTTTAGAATCCTAAAACCGCTGAAAATCCGACCGTTTGCATGCCCATAGAGTTTAATAGAAAAGATGACCTGTAGTCTACACAGGTCGTTTTTCTTCTGCTCGTTTTCTGGCGACAGCATATTTATGAACTTGTCGCTAAATACACTGGTGGTTTGAGTTTTGTCGTCGGTTTCCCATACAATCAATCATATGAGCCGATGGCAAAAATAAATACAATGACAAAAATGTGGTCCACGCATCGGACACAACCGGTCGACTTTCCGACGGTTTTTGTTCGATGCTGTGTGGATCTAGCCTTATAGTCTGTGAAATGCTATGAAATGCTATCATGATATGACTGAAGGATATGGAAGACTGTGGCATGTAATGTGACGTTATTAAAGGTACAGGATAAAATGATATTAGTGTACAGTCAAACTGAATGGATGATGATTCAGGGTGGGCTTTTCAGATTATTAAGAAGATCGCAGAAGTCATTGAATGGAGCCAATCTGCTTCTTTCCTTTTTTAAGTTGCTTGATTGCATTTCACACAATTACAACAGAGAAACAGAAGATATTATATGAAGGTCACCAGCAACTGGGGCCTACACAACCCAAAGCCATATATAGAAGCCTGCAAAGGCCACATGAGTAAACAAATCTAAATGACAACACCATAGAATAAGTTGTAAGGAAATAGAACAATAGAAAAATCAGGAGAAGAGAATTGTGGCCGCAAAGGAAGCATGAGTGATGTGCTAAACTGCATATAAGCAGACCCACAGAGATGGATATACAAGTCATATGAAAAAGTTTGGGCACCCCTATTAATCTTAATCATTTTTAGTTCTAAATATTTGGGTGTTTGCAACAGCCATTTCAATTTGATATATCGAATAACTGATGGACACAGTAATATTTCCGGATTGAAATGAGGTTTATTGTACTAACACAAAATGTGCAATATGCATTAAACCAAAATTTGACTGGTGCAAAAGTATGGGCACCCCAACAGAAAAGTGACATTAATATTTAGTGGATCCTCCTTTTGCAAAAATCACAACCTCTAGTCGCTTCCTGTAGCTTTGAATCAGTTCCTGGATCCTGGATGAAGGTATTTTTGACCATTCCTATTTACAAAACAATTCAAGTTCAGTTAAGTTTGATGGTCACAGAGCATGGACAGCCCGCTTCAAAGTATTCCACAGATGTTCAATGGTATTCAGGTCTGGGGACTGGGATGGCCATTCCAGAACATTGTTATTGTTCCTCTGCATGAATGCCTGAGTAGATTTGGAGCTGTGTTTGGGATCATTGTCTTGCTGAAATATCCATCCCCGGCGTAACTTCAATTTCATCACTGATTCTTGTACATTATTCTGAAGAATCTGCTGATACTGAGTTGAATCCATGCGACCCTCAACTTTAACAAGATTCCCAGTGCCGGCATTGGCCACACAGCCCCAAAGCATGATGGAACCTCCACCAAATTTTACAGTGGGTAGCAAGTGTTTTTCTTGGAATGCTGTGTTTTTGGGACCCATGCATAACGCCTTTTTGTATGACAAACAACTCAATCTTGTTTCATCAGTCCACAGGACCTTCTTCCAAAATGTAGCTGGCTTGTCCAAATGTGCTTTTGCGTACCTCAGGCGACTGTTTGTGGCGTGCTTTCAGAAATGGCTTCTTTCGCATCAATCTCCCATACAGCTTCTCCTTGTGCAAAGTGTGCTGTATTGTTGACCGATGCACAGTGACACCATCTGCAGCAAGATGATGCTGCAGCTCTTTGGAGGTGGTCTGTGGATTGTCCTTGACTATTCTCACCATTCTTGTTCTCTGCCTTTCTGATATTTTTCTTGGCCTACCACTTCTGGGCTTAACAAGAACTGTCCCTGTGGTCTTCCATTTCCTTACTATGTTCCTCACAGTGGAAACTGACAGGTTAAATCTCTGAGACAACTTTTTGTATCCTTCCCCTGAACAACTATGTTGAACAATCTTTGTTTTCAGATCATTTGAGAGTTGTTTTGAGGAGCCCATGATGCCACTCTTCACAGGAGATTCAAATAGGAAAACAACTTGCAATTGGCCACCTTAAATACCTTTTCTCATCATTGGATACACCTGGCTATGACGTTCAAAGCTCAGTGAGGTTACAAAACCAATGTTGTGCTTCAGAAAGTCAGTAAAAAGTAGTTAGGAGTATTTAAATCAATAAAATGATAAGGGTACCCAAATTTTTGCACCAGTCAAAATTTGGTTTAATGCATATTGCACATTTTGTGTTAGTACAATAAACCTCATTTCAATCTGGAAATATTACTGTGTCCATCAGTTATTAGATATATCAAATTGAAATGGCTGTTGCAAACACCCAAATATTTAGAACTAAAAGTTATTACGATTAATAGGGGTGCCCAAACTTTTTCATATGACTATAGATCAATACAGGCATAAAAGAGAATAATATATGTGTGAGATCTCCCATCCGAGATACGGGCAAGTACATTATCATAAAACTACAAGTGATGAGAGGATGAGGGAGAAGAAGCAGAATAGTGAAGGGATTGCAGAGAATGACCTAACCAGTAGCGTGAAGTATCAAATGAGACTCTTGGGGAGGTTGAGACTCAACGTAAATAAGAGCTTAAGAGCAAAGGGTGCCCTCAGGCAACAGATGGATAATCTAAAAGGAACTCTTGAGGAAATAGAACAATGAAGATGATTGTAACACCAGACAATGACACAAACTTTTCCCAACTCCGTCCTTGTGCTTAGTAGTTTTAAATCTTCCATGTGGTAAGTATGTGTAATTTCTGCAAACTGTTCCTCTGTAGAAGGTCAATGTTTTAAATAATATGGACAACCCCTTTAGAGTGTGTCAAATGGAAAACTAAATGGTGAAAGGGTCTTGCAATTAGGGGGACCAAGTCCAAGGAAGTGTAACCAAGTCCTTTGGGCAAATATTATTATTAATTTTAGAGCGCTGGTAGGTCTAGAGTGCTGTATAATCGAAGGGGGTTACATACATAAGGAAGGTGACAATAAATAACAAACAACTGGTACAGTGGGAGTGAGGGCCCTGCCCGTGAGGGCTTGCAGTCTACAAGGTGGGAAGAGACAGAAGGTGAGGGGCAGACATGTTTGTGGGGTGGAGTAGTAGCAACGGGGTTATTTTTGGTTATAGGCAATCCTGAAGAGAGAGGTTTTCAGGTAACCTTTGAGGCTAGTGAGAGTGGGGGAGAGTCTGATGTGTTGGGGCAGTGAGTTCCAGAGTGGGGGGGAAGCACAGGAGAAGTCTTGGAGACGGTTGTGTGAGGAGCTCATAAGAGGAGAGCCAAGAAGGTGCTGTGAGGAGTGGAGATTGAGTGAGGGGATGTATCTAGAGATTAAGGCTGAGATGTATGTAGGGGAGAGGTTATGGAGAGTCTTGTAGGTCAGGGTTACTAACTTGAACTGGATTTGCTGGGCAATGGGAAGCCAGTGCAGGGATTGGCAGAGGGGAGAGGCAGAGGAGTAGCGGGGAGAGAGTTGAATCAGACGGCGGCAGAGTTAAGGATGGTTTGGAGAGGAGCAAGGGTGTTAGAAGGGAGGCCACAGAGAAGGATATTGCAGTATAGGCGGGAAATGACAAGGGCGTGGACCAGCATTTTTGTGCTATCAAAGTTAAGGAATGAGCGGATTCGGGAGATATATTTTTCAGGTGGAGGCGGCAGGCAGAGGTAAAGGCTTGGATGTGCGGTTTGAAGGACAGATTAGAATCAAAGGTTATCCCAAGGCAGCGGAGCTATGCAAGCCTAGAGTTTATGCACAGAGTTATGTAGCATCTAAAATGCAGGGATGGATGGCAGGAAAATAATAAAGTTTTCAGTCAAGAAGACCAACTTCTCCTGCTCCCGTAGGTCTAATAAGGTTCGTATGAGAAATATGTGGACTGTGGGACTATCTGTTATGGCAGTAGTGTGCTGTATATCACTGTGTATAGTGGTAAACCT
The DNA here is from genome assembly GCA_025379985.1 of Phyllomedusa bahiana. Taxonomy (NCBI): domain Eukaryota; kingdom Metazoa; phylum Chordata; class Amphibia; order Anura; family Hylidae; genus Phyllomedusa; species Phyllomedusa bahiana. Next base: position 35,361 of record JAODAL010005621.1, read on the forward strand.
ACTGTATATGGGACACCGCACAATCCTTCTGATACAAAGGATGCTAAGTGGGTGAAGTATTTGAGAAATGGACAGGCATGGGAAGCCAGGGAAACCTACCTGTTTATGCAATCTGTATTATTCAGGTATAGCTAAATGACTGGTTAAAAAATAATTTCCTATGCACAACCACCACCTCACAATGTTCCCTTAGTATACTTTGTACAATGAGCCTATTCTGTGTAAACAGTTTTTATGATTCATAAGGGGTCAGTTCTTTTTTCTATTATGTCTGACAGAAGACGTTCATGATTGTCTGCAATTATAGCAGATCATTGTCAACTGCAGACAGACTTTTCACGCTGAGATGACATTTAACACAATCGTGCAACATTTATCGGTTTGCTGCACTGTAGTCTATCAGGTACTTGGTCTTATTTCCATCAAAGTTGCTTCAGTCTGAATGTTTTCTGATTTTCTCAACATAATCAACTGTTGTAAATTTTCTTAATCCGATCATCTGCATGCCAAGCAACCAAGATCGTGCCACATTTGAGGTTGCTGAGATCCCACATTTTAAGCCTTTAAAGTGACAGAAGCTTCCTTATTGAATTTAGTCAACATACCTCCTCTTCTCACACATTAAAACAACCTACATGTAGTGACATAAGGCATCTTTTTAGGTTTTTCCTCTAATGTTAGAGATGAACAAAACAATAAAATTTCTTATAGGCCCCATAGATGGGGAAACCATAGCCTAGTGTTCTTGACATCACCCTTGGAGAATAGGAATGGAATAATAGGACATGTTTATATCATGTCCGACCCGCTGATGGGTATCCATCCAACCCCCGGCCACAAGTTAGAGGACACATTCACTGAAAAAAATGAACGTAGTGCCTTAATCTTATTCATCAACAAATACTGAAAAAGGAAGATTAAAACTTTTACTAAATGTAATTTATTGAATACAATATTCTAATTAAATGGATTTACAGATTATGTGAATTCTTATGTAGCGGGCGACCGCTTTTTAAGCAGAGTTCCATTAGGGCTCACTTCATATTTTTAAAGGGGTTGTCTCACTACAAGGATTGCTGCTTTTCATGTTAAAGATCTTGCAAAAACAAGTCACATTGCTATATGTGTCCATTACCAGTGTCCTACCTATTCTGAGATATCCCGTCTTGTATGGGCTGCATCAGCTCCTCCGGTCGCTATAGTTACAGACCTGTTCAATCTCTCATGATAGGCTGCCAGCACTGGTTGCTATAGCTACAGACCTGGCTTCTACTGCAGCCTAGTAGAAGCCAGTAAGCACGTCCCTGAATGCAAAATGAAACCAAGAACACAGGACTGAGGTGAGATGAATCAATGTAGTGAGACAACCCCTTTAATATGGACAACTACGGCTTATATAAGTCTCGGTGGTCTCCTCTATATCTGGAACATTTTGTCAGTCTTCCTTTATCCCTGGACCCTCTGCATAAGAATCCATGGATACGGTTTATGTCTTCTTGTAGATTACAATGCCGCTGAGTACAGGTTATGTGAGTAAGCATAAGCAATGTTGGTACTTACCAAGCTCTTATAGTAATGCTCAATTACTTTATTTGGCTTTACAGTCTCATCTGGTTGTGGCATGTATACTGAATCATGTGAGATTGTATTTTAATTAATGACCTTTAGTAAAAGTTAAGTTTTAGCCCAAGTTGGAGGGTCAGCAATACGAAACTCTTCCCTTTTTAATACCTGCTGCAGACCCTTCTCAGTTGCTTAAACCAGAGCATGCTTTTTATTACTTCTCTTATACCCCATTCCCATAGCATTTTGGCAGGCCATTCGTGGCATCCATAGGGATACCGTAAAAATTTTGTACCGACAGATATCGTGACAGCAACATAGACCTCCCTAGGGCATCCATAGTCCTAATTGTAACATGCTTGCCCTATTCACCAACCATACATGGTTTGTGCATCGGACACAAAGGAGTGGTAGATCAGGCTTTTGTTTCCGATGTAGAACCGTTATACATTTGCCATATAGAGCAAATGCAGTCTAATTAAGACTACGTTTCTCTATAGAAGACTGTGGTTTCTATTGGTGTCCCTTTTTACAGTGTCCTGATGGATACAATGAACGGGCTTCCAAAACGCTTTGTGAATGGGGCCTTACAGAGAAGTGCAGATGCTTGGTGAACATAATACAAACCAGTTACTGTCCCTTCAATAGTTTTCAGATACATAACTTCTCCTTGAAGTGTCTCTTTAGTATTAGTATCTGCCTATGGACACCACAGAGTTCCAATGCGACAGTCTATCTCTAGGATGCAAGGTTTCAGCAATCACAGTATTTAGGTCCAGCAGTTGAGTCCTTACTTTATAACATTTACCATACAGCCAATGCCTTGTAGTTGTGGTTCCTACCAGCCATTGGCTCTTGTGCCCAAGTCTACTCACTGATTCTGTACAGGAAATTATAACTTTCAAAAATGTCTTTCTCTTGATTCCTGGATCAGGCTTTTGACTGGGGATTTCTCTCTCTTGGTAAAGATGACCCAGTTCACAGACCCAACCAGTTATAGGTATCTGCTGATGTTGGCTAGTGTCAATGAAACATCATCCTTCCTCAGACATAATCCAATCTTCTATGGGTCCCTGAAACAGTCTCTCCTCTAACTTTTGTCATTGGTCTCCTCTGCCACACATTTGCTGATCTACTGCCCCAAGACTCCTAATGGCACCCAAAATGAGGCTTTTGGTAGTCTTCCTCAGTCCCTTAATGAGGGACATGACTACAGTGCCACAATGCTGCTTGTGATATTGACAGGGCTACCAGACTAGCTGGTATCCTCTTAACTAGCTTCTAGCTCCACTGAAACGGCCACTGCTATACTATTGCAAGGCAGTTTTTAACAGAAGTAAATATCCAGCATAACAGCATAGTTCTAATGAAAAGCATTACCTCATTATTTCTATATCATTAAAATCTATCCAAATAGGGAACCACATTGTATGGACTTACAAGTTTTGGAAAGCACCTCTTGCTCATAGATAGCTGTACCACCAGTCAGAAGTCCCTTCAAGGCATTGGTTTTCAATGCAGGTAGGATACACAAACTTCACAAACAAAACCATGTGGAACACTTTACATAACATGGCACAACAAAAGCAAGTAAACATTTGACATACCAGTTATAGACTTTAAAAGGATTGGCCAGTGGAAAAATGACCTAAATAACATCTTTTTCACAGATAGACAAGTGTGTAATGTACTTTGGTTAACTTTTCTGTGAGCATCCTGCAGTTCTGCATCAGCCGTCTGATGACAATAAGTGCAGTAGTCCTGTGTGTCTGGACAGAAACCGTTCCTTGTTGAGCCCAAGAGATCAGGTGATCAAAGGGGTTTGGCATTATCGGGGCAGCCTTTCAAGCCATAACCCTTTTGGTTCTGCCTCCTACAGCTTCCAACATGAGAGGGAAAACAGGGGAGTGCATTGAGATGGAAATTGGGAGGGAAGAACAAGTACTACACACTGCAAAGGATCCTAGGGCTTGTAGTTTTACAGGGTAAAAGGAAACTGCCTTCAAACAGGAAATGCTACTGCTTGGCTGCAGAGAAGGGAGGCGACATACAGCATATGAAAAGTACAAACAAACACAGAAAACATCGCTAAGAGACCCTGTGGGCTTACCAGACAACCCCTTTAGAGGGGGAGAGTGCACTCAAATCATCTTATATACACATATTTATACAACTGAAAATATTCTTCATACATATTTTTCAGCATGTGATTTTTTCTGACCCTATTCAGGTGAACAGAACCATTTCAGAAACTTTTGCAACACATTTGATTGCTTAGGCTGCATCCACATGGCAAAGCACACATACTAGTCAGAGTTTGAATTAGAATCCGACCAACATTTTACAGACGGTTTTCGGCACGTTATTTTGCATGTTTTTTATAGCAGTTTTCGGATTCTACCATTGACCTTGATTAGTACATTTACCATCGGAAATCCGGTGGAAGAATGTACATGTTCCAAGTTTAAAAAATAACAAAAAAAAAGGTGGTTTTGAAATCTGTTAGGGTATGTTCACACGGCTGTGTTTCCACTCCCACAACAGCATCCAAAATGCCTCCAAAACACCCCTAGTTAAGTTTCATTGATTCCTATGTAAAACAGCTTTGTAGTTAAAACACAACAAGGTTTTTGATGTGTTTTAGGTGCTTCTTTGAAAGCTGTTTTGGGCGCTAAACAAGAAGTGACATGACAATTCTTGAAACATTTTCAGCACTGACCTGGCTATTAATTTGTATGGGTGAAAACTTCATCCAAAACTGTGCCAATAAATGTGTCTAAAACCTCTTCTGAAGAAGCATATTTCAGGCTAGGTTTTGATGCTGTTTTGGGCACTGAAAAATCGGCATCCAAATAAGCCGTGTGAACATAACCTTAGAGAAAGCGAGCTGTGTAAAGTACAGCTAGGATTTTCTATTGAGGCCCATGGAAATGGTTTACAGTTGGTTTTTCACCGGTTTCAAAATCCAAAAACGGCGTCAAAAACCAACAAGAAATCCTTGTCATGTAGACAGACCCTTAGGGTATGTTCACACGGCGTCTTGCATCCGTGTGAACATACGCTTTTTAGATCCGTCTCTGGGACCGACAGAACGGACCAGAGACGCATCTTACAATTAGCAGTGACTTTATCACTGCCCACAATGAGAAACACGCAGCGGCGTTCACATGAGAGATCACTGCTGCGTGTTTCCGTCACGCCTGTAGGGTCCGTCTTTCAAAGAATTGCATGTCAATTCTTTAAAAGACGGACCCGACCGGTGCAATGCAAACACGCCGCGGCGCTCTCTCGGGTGAACGCCACTGCGTGTTCCTCAGTGTGGGTAGTGAGACAGTCCCGGCTAAGTGTACGATGCGTCTCTGGTCCGTTCTGTCGGTCCCAGAGACGGATCTAAAAAGCGTATGTTCACACGGATACAAGACACCGTGTGAACATACCCTTATACTGTAATTACTTATAAGCAACATTCTCCCCAGACCAATTTCTCATCCATTATTAATACTTTACACCTCAGAGTAAAATTTTCTTCATCATTAGCTGTAATTCTGTCCAAAATGCATACTGACATAACTTGCCTCACTGACAGCCAATCAAGCAGAGGTATTGGAGGAATGCCAATGCTCACCAAATATGTTGTTGAAGGAGACCTTTCAAGAGTAGAGGCAAACTGAGCTACTATTTTATCTAATTTTTGCTCTGGAGGATAATGAAGTGTTGTAGAGGACCTAAAAAAGAACATGATGCTCAAATGATGAACTGCTTTACACCTGGTTGATGTAGAGGCCTCCTGAAAACTTGTGGCACTGGTTCAGCCGAAGATTAAAATCTCTACATTTATTTTTCAAACAAGGCTGTACCTGCTCTACATTTGTGTGTCTGGAAAAGTGGCATGGTCCCTAGATTTCTTGGTCTTTGCCCAGTTGCAATCCACCAAAACCTGCACCAGTAGCAGTGGGCGAGTAAGCAATATGTCATTTTAGTGGTAAATACCCCACTTTGATTCATAACCCCAGTTAATCAAATGCATATGTAATCCAGGTAATAGAAGAAAATATTCCACGGCACTCACCAACAAACTTCACGTAATTTATTGAAGTAAAATCAAGCACATACGGGGAGGTCAGACAGAGAAACGCAGTAGGTATGGCTTACAGCCGTTTGATATCAGGCTCTGATGAAGAGTCAAGTCGACGTGAAACAGACTTAGCCCATACCTACTGCATGTCTCTATCTGAACTCCCCTGTATGTGCTTGATTTTACTTCATTAAATTACATGAAGATTCTTGCGATTTGATACTATGTCTTTTGATCCGTAAATAGCTCTTGTTAATTTATTTAATACTGGTTGTATCTCTTGTTTTTTTTTTTTTTTGGTTTTGATTGTTGAAAATTCAATAAAAATCGAATGATTAAAAAAAAATAATTACATGAAGATTGTTGGTGAGTGCCGCAGAATATTTTCTTCTATTACCTGGATTGCTACAAAGTCTTCTACGTTGTGTCCACTGAGCACCACTATCACATTTTGGAGACAAGGTATTTACATCCTATGGGTATGTTCACACAGCTTATTTTGCCACGTATTGCACTTTATACGTGGCGAAATGGGCGCCGAAATTACGGTAATTCATAGCTCTCATAGAGAGCTATGGATTACGTGTCGTCTCCCCGGGCGTACAATACGCGCAGCTGACAATGCATGTCAATGGGGCCGACCGCCCCCCCCACTCGTGCTTTGGAATTATGCGCTGATCAGCGCGTGGTTCCAAAACACACAGCGTATTGCGGCACGTATACTAGACGTGCCGCAATAAGCCGTGTGAACACACCCTATCAGTTCAGTTCCATTTGAAGTTGGTATGGCGTCTCTTGTGGTTGGTGCCAATTGACTTCTTCTTGAATGGGTGTGATCAAGTGCAAATGTAGTGTAGAGCGAGATTGTGTACTCCTGCTCTAAGATCTGACAAATGTGATGTAAATACCATCAGAGCACCGCGTTCCTTTAAATAGTGTGCATGTATGACCCATTTTTTTTTCTCCTCTTTGCAGGTGAAACTTTCTGACTTTGGGTTTTGTGCTCAAATTAGCAAAGATGTTCCAAAGAGGAAATCCTTAGTGGGTACTCCATACTGGATGGCACCAGAGGTCATTATGAGGTCGGCATATGGCACTGAGGTAAACTAATTAAAACAGACAATTGTAAGTAGAAAAGACTCACAACCAAGTCAATAGAATGCATTATGAAATCTTTAAAAACAAAACTGTTTACACCATACACAAAAACATGATTCAATACGAGACCTGCCATACATTGCAGAAGGTGGGAGCCTGGCCGCCTAGGTTTGCCCTCTGCCTGCCTGGGAATGCCCTCAAACCAGTTGGCACAGTCCGTTTTGGGGGTAGGGTTTACATGGGACATACCCCTTGTGGTGTTTCCGGGCCGGATGTTGTGCAGGTCTGTTCTTTACCATACTATACCAAACAAGATAAATGTGTTGTCTGATCTGAGCACCCTTCTTTGAGTCCAAATAGTTGTGGTTTCAACTCAACCATGTGTTAACTGGACTGTAATTTATTGAAATGTCCACAATGTGATCCTGCCTTACCCTCTCAACAGCCAGGAAATCCAAATATGTTGTTGTAGCAAATAAAAGAAAAGACTAATGGGGCCAGTATTAGTCCTCAAACAAATGAAGAAAAAAACTGGACTCCAATTGTGTAAATTAGTTAATATTTATTGTATCTTGATATCATAATTTTACCTGTTGAGAGATTTCCTAAATTGCCCTTTCACCATGGGGCATTTTCTCTAGTTAAAGATCCAAAATGGAGTTTGGTTTGTGGTTGCTTGATTTGTCCTGGGATTTGGCTCTGTGAGTTTCAAATGAGGTTTAACTATAACTTTACGTTTCATCACTAGTCTCTGTAGATTCCTAATCATTACTAACCCAATTATGTGTAGTCACTTTGTCTTGTCTTCCTTTATTATTTCTCAGGTGGATATCTGGTCTTTGGGGATTATGGTGATTGAAATGGTGGATGGGGAACCTCCTTACTTCAGTGACTCTCCTGTTCAGGCCATGAAGAGGTTGCAAGACAGCCCTCCTCCTAAACTAAGGAACGCTCACAAAGTGAGTAACAACCACAAATTAAACTAGTATTTTACAAATACCTTAGAAGTATTCACAATAAATAATTTCCCAGAATTCAGGTTTGTGCAATAGAACATAAATTGTTAGCAGTGCCTGTTCACAATGAACAATGGAAACATTATGTCAGTGAATGGGAACTTGTGGTTTGGGCCTTTGGCCATCAAAGATAATGTGGGAACTAATCCTTTTGTATTAACCCCTTTAGGCTGCAGAGAATATTGGTTTAAAGAAGTTTTCTCATGAAAAACATTGGAGATCTCTATTTACATTGATTGAAAAGGGATCACTTAGTCTGACTATTTATACATGTAAACTTCAGTTGATTCAGAGAAAGGCAAAACCCAACCATGGACAACATGGGCCAATTTTCTGTATATAGAAAAAAATTCCTTATTTTACCACTACTGGCCATTTGGTATTGCAGAAATTTGGCAAGAAAGTGATTGCACATGAACAGTTATTCTGCATTATTGGGCATGTGAAATTTGGAAACCACTGATAGTGTGGTTCACTTTTCCTTTTCTTATCCATCTAGTCCAGACCACCTTGATAATTTCTCCCGACCATGACTAAGCCCTGCAATTTACAAAACAAACACCTGAAACTCCTTACTTTTCTATCATTTTCCTAACTGTGCTCCACCCTCCCCTTCCCTCTATGTACAAACTTCCCATCCATAGTGTCCCAAATAGTAATTATTAGCCCCTTGGTGCCCTGATAGCTGTGTATACAGGCCCTCTTGGTAGGTAGGTATATAGCTCCCCAGTAAGTAGTTAGTTATATAGGGCTCTCACTAGGTAAATAGGTATATAGGGCCCCAAGAAGGTAGGTAGGTAGAATCCCCCAGTAGGTAAGTAGATAAGGACTCTCCAGTAGGTAGGTCAATAGGGGCCCCCCAGTAGGTAGGTAGATAGATAGATGGACTCCAGTAGGTAGGTAGCTATATTGGGGCCTCCAATAGGTAGGTAGCTAGATTGGGACCTCCAGTAGGTAGATTGAGGCCCCCTAGTAGGTAGGTACTCACCTCTCCACGCTCCCGCTTTTCTCGGCCCAAAGTCTGGTGCTTTAGGCTTGGGGACTAAAATAAGAAGTAGCACAGGCAGCATGATGATGTCACTTCATTGTGCCACTTGTGCAGCGACATATGACAGGGAGCACACAGCTCTCTCTGCCCCACCATTCATCTCAATTGTATGTGCATTGCAAGGATGCACATACAATTGTGATACCTTAAATGGTAGAAAGAACAGTTGGTCCCACTGCCGAATTCTCCCTTGCTGCTCAGTGCGGCTGGGCCCCTATGGCAGTGCCGCCTGTACTGCCCTAATGGCGGCCCTGGTCTGATGATCTCTACTGCAGCCACTGATTGGCTTTAGTGGTCACATGCCATTGTCTGACATCACCACAATGTAGGAGGACAGTAAATGAAGACATTTTCTAAATAGATTGCTTTGTTTATTTTTATTGAGGAGATAAGTGATTTCTTCAGCAAAGGTACAAAGGTGCCAGAAAGATTAGTAGTTGAACTTTTGGTCTGAGGCCTATAAAGGGATAGTTTGTGGTCTGGGGTCTGAAAACAGGGTAACCCCTTGTTAATAAACCCAGACCTGGAGTCTGCTTATAGGTAGGTTCTGGCTTAGTCCTGGTATGCGGGGGTTAGTCTAATCTGGTATTTGTATAAAGGACTAGACTCTGTACTATATGTGACTCAAATGTTTTAGGTTGGAGGTGTGCACTATTGAAACGGGTGGGCCATAAAGAAAAAAAGTTGTGTGACCCACTATGTGCACAGCTTTTTGTTTCTATCATTGAAATCTCCCTGATGTCCCATCTCAAAAGTTGGTAACCATGCTTTAGGGGCCACTCTATTTTATGTGGCAACGCATCGTGAAGTATACATAAGTGGCTTTTGTTTTGCTTTTTTAGGGGGAATAACCTTTTTAATAGCTTCTTAGAATAAATAATTACATCTAAATGTGGGTACAAAAAGGGAAAAAAATTATACTTGCCTACCTGTTCCGTACTGCTCCTGAGCCCTCCAGCAATCTACTCCTCTTCCGTTCTGGGTTCTCATCCCGAAACACAGGAGAGCCTTGTGCTCTATTCTTCTGTCATATCTGATGGAACTACAGACAGGGGCTCAGAAAAAAGCATCTGATAACAGTGAACACTGCCTAACGCAACAAAATGGAGTAAATAGAAAAACTGGGATTATTACCCATTGCATCCAGTCACTGTTAAAAACTCTGGAAAAATTAAAGCTCCACTGTGATTGGTCCCTATTCGCAAACAGACCAATTTCTTTTACAGTTTTGAAAAATGAGGACCTTAGCTTTGCTTCAATACATGGGTATGTCTTTTATGCACCTTATCTGACACGATCATTGTGTCCAAAAAACCTTTAAACAATGCCCTCTTAAAAGCATTATAGGCCCCTGGGCAGAGCTGTGCACTGGGTCCCTGATAAAGTGCAACCACTCACAGGAACAAATATATACATTACACAAACATATTTATTGTTTCGTTCCACAAAATTTGTGCTTTTGAATATAATTTAACCCCTTATCGACACAGGACATACCCATACATCCTGGTGCAGGTAATGTTCTATGTAGTAGGATTACTCAGCAATCCCACTACATAAAAGGGGTGGTACCAGCAGCTAATTGCATCTGATACTGGCCAGTAACATCAAAGAATGGGTTCGGCTCCGTTCCCTATTGCTTAACGCTTTAGTTGCCTCGGTGGCAAGTGATAAAACCGCCATCTTTTAACCCCCTTCTACATTGTCTATACAATGTAGAAGGGTGTACTAACGATTGCACTTCCTAGTGGTCAGGTACCCTAGGGAAACTAAATGTTACAGTGAAAAAAAAAGTTTAAAAGTATATAAAAAAAAAAAAAATATTAAGTTCAAATTACTTAAAAAAAAAAAAAAGAAAAGTGACACATAATTGTAATCGCCACGTCTGTGAAAGTCTGATCTATAAATATAGAACATAATTTATCCCGTACGCTGAACACTGTAGAAGAAAAAACTCAAACTCCAAAAATTGTGTTTTTTTCAGTCATTTCACGTCCCTAAAAATGGAATAAAAAGTGATCAAAAGTCACATGTATCCCAAAATTGTGCAAAACACTTCAACCTGCAAAAAATGCCCCTCACTCTGGTCCATAGGTAGAAGAACAAAACTGATATTGGTTGCACAAAGTGACGCTGTGGTGCAAATTTAAAAAATAGAAAATGTGTGTGTTTATATAGATATACAGCTACCTGTTCTGTGTAGATATATATCTACACAGAGGTTGAAAAAAATGGGATTTTTGTACTTACCGTAAAATCCTTTTCTCGTCCAATTCATTGGGGGACACAGGGTACAGGCCCTTGCCTTCGGAGGCGGACACTAGACGGATCAAACGTGTTAGACCTGCCCCGACGGCCTATATCCCTCCTGCTGACGCCAGGCTGATCAGTTGGTACAAAAGCCGTGGCCAAGAGGAGGAACAAAAGAGAACCTTAATTCCCTGGCGAAAAAAAATCGAGGGCGGGACTTGTGTCCCCCCAATGAATTGGACGAGAAAAGGATTTTACGGTAAGTACAAAAATCCCATTTTCTCGCCAATAATTCATTGCGGGACACAGCACCTTGGGATGTCCAAAAAAGCATCAGCCCACTGCTACCTGAAGTACCTTACGGCCGAGAGCTGCAGCAGCCGAGGCCAAGGCATGAGTTGGGTAGAACTTAGAGTATGGGCCGAAGCCCAGGTGACAGCTTTGCAAATCTGCAAAAGCCGAGGCTTGAAGCCGAACCAACCAGGCGGCCCCAACCGCTCGTGGGGAGCGAGCCGTGACCTGCGTAACTATGGACCAGATCCGGCTGGCAACGGCGGCCTAGAGGACGCCAGGCCCCTGCAAGGACCCTCAGGAATGACCAAGAGGGCTGTACGCACCTAAAGAATCCAAAACAGAGAGGTAGAACCGAACGGCCCTGACCATGCCTACCCAACATAACAATCGTCCTCAAAGATGAGAGGACGAGGAGCAGAACTATGTCTTCATCGATATGAAACGATGAAACCATCCTAGGGAGACATAAAGGAACAAGACACAGAGTATCCTTGTCCTTCCGCAGACCCCAGAACAGGGGCCTGCAGATAGAGCTGCCCGTACAGACACCTGGTGGATAGAAGTGATGGCCACCCAGAAGGCCATCTTCCATAAAAGTAAACTCAGGGAGATTTCCAGTGGAGGCCCGAAAGGTGCAGACTATCTGATTTCCCAAACAAGCATTGTATCCCACGGTTCGATAGGCCTACGAACCAGAGGGACCAAACGCATGACCCCCTGCAATAAAAACCTTAACCTGTGAGCGGGGAGCCAGCTTGTGCTGCACAGACTCGGCGAACCGTACCCTGCCCTTTCAAGTGGGAGAGGGCGAGCCCGAGCTCCCGTCCTGACTGCAGAAAAAATGGCACCCTTGGAGGAGAGCCTACCAAAGGGTGAAAGTTTCTGGGCAACAGACCCAGGTTATCTAGGGTTGCAGTCTCAACAGCCCTGCTGTGAAACTGCAACCGCGGTACCGTGGATTGGAGCAGAGGGCCCTGCGACAGAATGCCTGGGCGTAAAGAAAAACGGTCGAGGACCGTTTGCCAATCGGGCCCGAGGTCCGTGTACCCCGACCTGCGGCCCTAATCCTAGAGGCACTTGAGCTCTCGAGGAAAAAAGGGCCCAGGGTTAAAAAAGATGGGACAGACCAACCTGCCCCAGGGCAGGACTGGCAAGTGCACTGCCAGCGCTAGGGAATTCCTGGCCCATAACTCGGGCACTGGGGGTTGGGGCAAGATGCCACCATGTCGATGTCTCGCGTACCTCACCTCCGGAAAGGAAGGCGAAGCACTTCCGACAGATGATTGGCCAAATTGTTTTTACACCCCAAGGAGAGTTGCCGACCAGGGCGGTACCGCTGCACAGCCAGCGAAGAACCCTTGTAGTTATCTGAGAGAACTGCTCGGCCTCACGAACCCCCCTAAAGATTCAGACATGCCACAATCGTGGTGGTGTTGGACCGAACCCGAACTGGGTGCCCCGGATGAGAGGGGAACCCAATGAGAGAGCGCCTAAGGAAATAGTTTGGGGTTCCAGCACATTGACCTGACGACTGGCTTCCCCGAGTGACTAGAGACCCCGCGTCGTCCGGGAGCCAGGAACGGGGGCCCCACCCTGGAACGCTGGCGTCTGTGGAGATGATCAGCCATTGCAGGGACAGAAATGACCTTCCTTGAAGTAACACCGGGAAGGTTGGCCACCAGCCCAGGTCGAGACGAGCCTGGGGTGGCAGGCGCACTGCTGAGACCAAGGACATTGGAGACCTGCGTCAGTGAGGCAGGATTGCCCGCTGCAGGGAGCAGGCAAGGAGCTGCGCAAAGACCACGCCTCGGAGGCGGTCCTCAAGCTGCCAAACCCTCGCATGCAACTCTGAAGAATATGTCGGGTGCGATACAGAGATAGGGGATCGACTAAGCGCTGTAGCTTCCAGACAGGAGAGAACCCTCTGGAACCTGAGTGAGAATAAATCATCCCTCGAAATTCCATCCCTAATGATGGAATCAGACCAGGATTGCTGCCAATTAACCATCCAGCCGAAGCGCGCTGCAAACTCCAGGGGATCCTGATGCTGACTCGGCAGGTGCATTTGAGGTGGGATCAAACCCCTGATATGAAGGATCGTCATTAGGGGTGGCAAGAGCTACATGAGGACCCTTGGTGCAGCTGCGAGGCCGAACAGCAGAGCTCTGAACAGAGCAATGTCGGGCGCCTACTGTGAACACGCAGGAACCGCTGATAGACCTGGGACATAGGGACGGAAAACAACCCGACGTCCAACATAGCTGAAAAAACTCTCTGCGCTCCCGAGAGGCTACCGCTGACCGGAGCCACTCCAGTGGAAACCGGGCCCATATGCATACCGGTTGAGCTCTTTAAGGACCGACATAGGCCCTAGTGAGCTGCCCTTCATGGGAACCCAAAAGGGATTTGAATAAGACCCTTGCTCAGACTCTGAGGCCGGCATAATCCCTCCTTGCCGAGGGAGAGTGCGTATTGCCAGAGGTAAACCGACGCCAGAGCTGTGGGCGCGGAGGCAGGTTCAATCGTGCTGGGGAAGCCAAACAAAGTGAATCCTGAAGTGGTGACCCTGCGAATCCAGGCATCACTGACCTGAACCTGCCAGATCCCCTGGAACTGGAGGAAATGCCCCCACCCCAAAACTTATTCTCGTATGGGGGCCGGCTCCTCAGACCAAGCGCTAGTCGGGGAAAAGGCGCCTGCGTGTTCTGCGAGACCGTCATGTGAATGCCGCTGCACCGGCTGGTCCTGAGGGGGGGAGGGGGCATACTACAACCCTCTGTGGCCTCCCAAAACAACGCTTACCGCACGCGAGCGGAAGCGAAACCAATACCTCCTTGGAGGCTGCAACCCCCGCCAAAAATTCCAGGAACGGCGAACGGCCACTGCATTGGCCGACGCTCTAGCCATAAAACGGGTTGACACCAGTGAGACTTCTGCAGCTGCTACGACCAGACCATGCAAGCTGAACTGTGGAGAAGCAAGTGCTGGTCGCAGGGCTGCCCCGGCCGCCCCCAAGGCGGACTTACAACAACCTGTGAGGACGCCTGTCTGTGCCGTCATCAAGGACCGCCGCGTCCGAGACAGGGATGGCCATAGACTACTTGAGCCGGGTGACTGGGGTGTCCCCAGATGGGACCACCGACCACTATGACCCTGATCCTCCAGGAAAGGGCAATCCAATGTCTTCGGGCATCGCGGCATCACCCCTTCGGTACCAAAACATCCAACGGTGTGGTTACCGGAATCCATAAAAGGCCGCGGAGGCGGCAGGTGGGGGACGGGTGAGCGGCGGGGAGGAAGACCAGCCAGCTAAAGAACTTGACTGGGTTCCTGACGCCCTCAGGGAGGACAGCGTCACGGTACAACTACGCATTGACGGCCCCCCTGATAGGTGAGAGCCAGGAGCTCGATCACCTTCCAGCGGGTGAGAGCTGTGTGCTCAATCACCTTCCTCCAGGTGAGAGCTGTGTGCTCAATCACCTTCCTCCAGGTGAGAGCCGTGTGCTCAATCACCTTCCTCCAGGTGAGAGCTGTGGTGTCAATCACCTTCCTCCAGGTGAGAGCTGTGTGCTCAATCACCTTCTCCCGTGAGGGGCTGTGTGCTCATCACCTTCCTCCAGGTGAGAGCTGTGTGCTCAATCACCTTCCTCCAGGTGAGAGCCAGGGTGCTCAATCACCTTCCTCCAGGTGAGGCGGGTGCTCAATCACCTTCCTCCGGGTGAGAGCCGGGTGCTCAATCACCCCCCAGGTGAAAGCGTGTGCTCAATCACCTTCAACAGGTGAGTAGCCGTGTGCTCAATCACCTTCCACAGGTGAGAGCTGTGTGCTCAATCACCTTCCTCCAGGTGAGAGCTGTTGTGCTCAATCATCCATCCTCCAGGTGAGAGCTGTGTGCTCAATCTACCTTCCTCCAGGTGAGAGCTGTGTGCTCAATCACCTTCCTCCAGGTGAGAGCTGTGTGCTAAATCACCTTCCTCCAGGTGAGAGCTGTGTGCTCAATCACCTTCCTCCAGGTGAGAGCCGTGTGCTCAATCACCTTCCTCCAGGTGAGAGCTGTGTGCTCAATCACCTTCCTCCAGGTGAGAGTAGTGTGCTCAATCACCTTCCTCCAGGTGAGAGCCGTGTCCTCAATCACCTTCCAACAGGTGAGAGCCGGGTGCTCAATCACCTTCCAACAGGTGAGAGCCGGGCGCTCAATCACCTTTCCAACAGGTGAGAGCCGGGTGCTCAATCACCTTCCAACAGGTGAGAGCCGGGGTGCTCAATCACCTTCCAACAGGTGAGAGCCGGGTGCTCTAATCACTTCCAGCGGGTGAGAGCCGGGTGCTCAATCACCTTCCTGCAAAGGAAAGAAAAAATAACAAAACTCTGCAGAGCTGCAGAGCAGCGTCTGCCTCCTACAGACACTAGGCTGAAAAACTGATCAGCCTGGCGTCAGCAGGAGGGCTATAGGCCGTTGGGGCGGGGCTCACACGTTTGATCCGCCTAGTGTCCGCCTCCGACGGCAAGGGCCTATACCCAAGGTGGTTTGTCCCCCGATGAATTATTGGCGAGAAACATATCCTAAAACCGTGGCAAAAGCATGCAGAGAGGGTGACATTTATGAACGGGGCTGCGCCATTTTTTGGCATATGTTGTGCCAATAAACTGTTGTAACTCTGTTCTATAGATGTATGAATAGTTGTACGGCAACACTTGCACCAAACACAAAACTCCTAAGTGCGCCAAAGATATGTTGTGATATACAAAGCCTAGTGCAGGCGAGATTTATGAACCCACTATATGGCTGCTGCTATAGAAGTATACTTCTACAGTGCTCTTTGTGGACCCCCATTTATTTTCACTTTCCCTGATGTGTAAGCAGGTAATCATAGCTGTCAATGAGAACTGTGGATTACCATGGTTGTGGGCTGTACTTTGGGTGCATTGCAGCGCAAATTACACCCCAAAATACAGCCCACCGTGTGGACATACCCTAAGGTGTAAATTAAGTAAACAGGTTGTTACAAGAAGCAGTGTGGCTGCCCCTCCACTTCCTCCTCTGATTTATAGCTCATATAAAGTACTATAAAGTGTGTAAAACACTATTTACAAATAGCCTGCTTACTGAGGATCTGACATTCAAACTAGCCCATCCTTGGGTAATTAGCAATGGAGCAGCAGATAACAATGCTGCTCCTCACATCAACCCTTACATCGTCCTGCCATGATGAGAGGGTTTGATTTTCATCATCTCCCTCTCTTTGTCGTGCACATCCCCTCACCCCTTCCACAGAACCTGCGGTGTGTGCAAACTTTTTAACAGTGTGTAAAGTACTTGCACACCATCTGTGACAATCCGACAACTGACACGCCGCTTCCTCTCTCTAGCAGGGAAAAGGTGAGCAGTGTGCTGTCATGACGAGTGGAACAGCGGACTGAAGTCCACTTCCCCCTGCATCACTTTCCCTCTCTCTTTGTTGCGTCCTTCCAGTTGTCCCCAGCCCACTCCACTCAAGAAACGGACTTTCTCCTGTATTCACTGGACAGGTTAGGCAGCTGCCGGAGCGGGCCCCCTGTGCTCCTGGGGCCCCTGGGCAGCCGCCTACCCTGCCCAATGGAAAAGAAGGCACTGCCTTTAAATCAGCAACCTTTCTCAGCAATCTAGTTCCCTTTACAATTTAGTCCCACTGAAGGGATCGGTACAGAGAATAGGCAGTAGAGGAACTACCTATTCAAGTATCTACACCATCTTGCCTGTTTGCTCCTAGAACAATATTATATAATTTAACATATAAATGTGATATTGCACCATGAGTAGTTAACTGGACTGTGGTGTTGAACATATATTGCAGGAGTGCAAGATTTTTAGAGTGAATGACCCTTAGCTGTTAGCAGAGAGGTATCACTAAGGCCACAGAGGTATATCTGGTTGTCATCTGTGTAAAAGTGGTATTAAAAGCTATTCAAGGGGTTGTCTAGTTCCTTTAAAAAGTTAATAGGAGATTCTAGTGCTCCATATAAAAAAAAGCCCATTCACCTTACTCCAATTCCTTACTCCAGCATTGGGTTTCTTCTGTTTACTGTGTTATTCTTCTGGATAGGTACATTGCCACTACAGCTCCTGATTGGCTACAGCAGTCATGTGCCACTTCTTCACATAACCACTTGAAAGTGAACAGCTCCATACAGTGATGTAAGCAGAGACACATGACCACTGCAGCCAATCAGTGAATGCAGAAGTGAGGTATCTGTTCAGAAGAAGAAAGTAAAAAGACGGCCAGAGAGACCCAGCACTGGAAAGGAGGACAAGAGGATGGGGATTACAGGCTGTCACACTTTCAGCTGTATTTCTTATGTTCATACACTACATTTCTGTGTTTCAGTTAACACTGTTAGCTAAGATACACCCCTAAGTATGTCCCATTAAAGCTACCATAACCACACCACCTGACCCTGCTAAAATCATCAAGTCATCTCCTCAGCAGACATTTTCTCCTGGGCACATCCTGAGTGAAAGGCATGTTGGACATCCTCTCCCATCCAAACATACAGTAGCATCACTGGTATGTCCAAACTGTCATTCAGGTGTTCAGATTATACAGCGATGTATATTGTTGTGTTCTATGTCCATATCTGTTGTTTATAGTTAGACCTATATTTGCTGTAGACAGGACAGCACTGTACCTTCTATGGGCGACATGTATGAACGGGGCTGCGCCGGAATTCTGGCATCTTTTCAGCCCGACATGTAGCACAGCCCCGTTTGCTATATTTTTAAATCACCAGAAATATAGATGAATAAAATGAGGGGTCCTAGGAAAGAGCCCTGAAAGATGTCTGCAAAGAAAAGTTGAAAACAAGTAGGTTCATTTGTTGGATTTTTTTTTTAAGGCTATGTGAGCTCCAAGTATGAGCTGGAAGGATTTGTAGTAAAAGAAAATGGTCAACAGTGTTGAAAGAATGAGACATTCACATTTTAGTCTAAGCAACGTACATTATTTAGGACAGAAGCTAAAGTTTTTGTTGTTCTGTTAGTAAATGAACTGTAGAAAGCTTAAAGGTTTTCACCTTTTTCCTAGGCATCTCCAATTTTGCGAGACTTCTTGGACAGAATGTTAACTCGGGACACAGCAGAAAGAGCCACAGCCCAGGAGCTTCTTGATCACTTTTTCCTGCTCCAGGCTGGCCTCCCAGAATGCTTGGTTCCACTAATCCAGCAATATCACAAGAGGAACTCTGCTTGTTAATCCTGGGCAAAGTACTGGACGCTTGGAAACCAGTTCATGTACCTACACCATCTTGCCTCTTTGCTCACAGAAGAATCATAAATATCTAATACAACATAGAAACATGACATTGCACCATGAAGGGATGCACACCATCCAAATGGAAACTGCTGCAGGTATAAATGATAGGAGATCTCGGTTGGGGAAAAGCAATCTACTTGAACTTCCCAGACTGCATCTCTTCACTGGGCTCCCAGCCTTTTAACTGGGTTAAATGTGATTGTTTACAGTAGTTATTAACCATTTCACTGCTGGAAAGTACAGTAAACTTGATGCTGGCAGTGCTGGCAGAAAAGTGGTAAATAATTTATTTTTACACTGGAAAACAAATTCATTACACAGACCGCGACAGAAGCACCTTATCCTTTACCCAAATCCAAGACCTGGCTGTAGGAGCACTGAAGACACATCCACAGATGACCAGCAGATGGAGCTGGGAACAGCAAATGAATAGAGTACACAATGACAATCATACTTTTTTTATTTGCAGTGTTTTTGGCCACACTATGGTCTTATAGAGGGTAACAATACAGTTTGATTGGACTGTGTTTGTATGTGGGACAATTTTATTATTATTATTTTTTTAAAGCCCCAGGTAATAGTTTAGATGCAAAAATATTGCACAGAAGATACAATAGGAGAGCAGATGAGTTTGTGGATGTATTGTGACAAATGCAAGCTCAGCGGTGCTGACTTATAATGGTTGTGGTTTTGTGTGATTTGTTGCGCACAAATAACAAATGGGCCAAGTTTTGATATAATATGCTTCTAAAGAAAATAATCTGATTTGTGACAAGTATAATATAAATTTCTGAAACTTTGCAGGCTTGAGACAAAATGTGTGCACATGTGCAGCTGTTCAAAGTAAATATGTGTTTGGTTTATAAATTAGTGTGTCTAATGCATCAGGATTTAGAGGTATTTAGCGGTGTCCTAGTTCACAGGACTCCCATGTGTCTCCTTGTAATTTTACTTAGAAATGTTTTTAAATAGATTTACTTGCTTTTATATCACTGTGGCTACTAAACTATTACAAAAACTAATAACCTTGATTAATGAGGATGTGTAAAAGTGAAAACCTTTTGTGCACGCTGGTAGAAGACTGAAGTAAGGAGTCAACCATTTAAAAATATGGATCAAAGTGACTTTTTTTTTCCCTCTAGAGCTGCTTTGGGCTGTCAGAAATGAAGCTCTACTTTTGGGAGAAAAATTTTCTTTGTTAGATGGAGTTGATCTCATGTGATACGGCTTATTTTAGGTATAACTTGGTTTTTCCAGGAATTTACAATGATGGCCTATCTGTTGGATCCAAATCCCACTGGTATCCAGTAAAAAAAAAGCATCAGTTCCTATTTAGAGGACAATGGAACATCTCCGCCTGGTACTGCACCTTGACTTAAGCCCTTGAATGGGGCTCAGCTACATGTCCTCAACATGACACCTTGAGAACTTATCCAATGAATAGGCCATTAATAAATATTCCCACCCTTAAAGGGCTACCAATAAACAAATGTAATGGTATGTCAGGTAAGACGCAATGGCAACACTGGTGGAGTCTTAGCAGCTGATAATCTCACTATGGATAGATTGCTCTTGCCCGGCCACCTTCCACTGATCCCCTTTTCCTTTAATTTGAATGATGTTCACCAACCAGAATGTGCAGAGAATTGCATTTAATTTTTAACATTTCAATGTATTATATAAAATGGAGAGACTTAATCCTGTATTTGAAACAATAGCTCTTAAGTTAAATTTTTATGTTAATTTTTTTTACAGAAAGCTACTCAAAATCACATCTTACTAAAATCCTTAAAGTGGGGTTCCTAACATGAACTTTGAAGGCAAATTGATAGGATAGGCCATAAAAGTGTTATGGATGTTGGTCCCACCTCTAGGACCTGCACCTACCTCAGGAATGGCCCCCAAAAGTCTCAGCTCAGAATGTAGAGCCGGTCGTGCTTGCAGATGGCTCTTCATTCTGTTGTATGGGAGTTCTGAGTATAGCCAAACACAGTCCACATCTGTATCCAGAACTCCCATACATCGATATGCCATCAAAGTACATGATATAACACTACTTGAATCAAAATTCTAAATGTGCCAATGCTTTAATAGTTTGCATCAAACGCAGTATGTGTGGGTTAAGGTAGAACCATACAGTTAGGAAGTGCTTGACAATTTCCAAGCACAATGTCATAAACAAATCATAACAAATGCTGGAGAACTACTGACACTCCCGCAAGCAGGACGTTTCACTGTAAAAAGTGAATCTAATTATAAGTAAATGAGGATGGAAAAGAAATGAAGGTAGTGGAATATCTTTACTTTGCAATATAAATGCTGTTTAATAATGTTCGATAAAATCTTTAAACTGCAGAATAACCCCTTTAATTTTGCATAAATGCCAGTACCCAGGTTTCCAGAATGAACTTTGTCCAGAGTTTAGCAGTGCTTGCACTGACTTTCCTTTTTCCTATAGAAAATACTGATCCCATCTGCCCCCAGGAAAGTGATGCATATGCACATCCAAAAGATGTAAAAGAAAACATGCTCTGACCAGTCTGCAGCTATGTGGAAATCTGCAATTCTTTGTGGCCCATTTTTACTATTGCTTCTAAAAGTAATATCATGTACACTTCAGGGGGTGGCCTAAAAATGCACCAGTTTTATCATAGGAGTTTGTGGTGGTTGATAAATTTGGCCCATGTTTAAGCCTGTCCAGCTTTTTTAGACTAGTTATTAGTTTCTTTATGGTCTATGCCAGAATTGTGGTGCATTTTTGTCTTTTTTTGCTGTGTGCCGGGGAGATGGCCACCCCTTTTCCCCCAGGGGTGAATGTTCAGTTTCCCAGCTAAAGAACTCCCATTGAGTCAAAAATACAAGACTTATTGGTGCATTTGAAAAAAATTTTCCCCGGGTTTGCAAACAATGTAAATTGCCCCCTTTTGGTTCATGTCCTTTTTTTAATCATAGCCAGCATTAGCAATTTGTGCTACAATAGTTCTTTAGAGGGCTCAAACTAAATGGTCTAATGTTGACTTTCCATGTACATCAATGCATATTAGGTGCCCATGAGCCTGTCACAAGTTCTCTCATTGGAACACCTTACAAAGCCTGCCCTTTTGGAGATGCTTGCCCCCAAATCTTCTAAAAAATTTTTGTTTTGCCTTTGTCACAATTTTTCCAAAACTTGCTCATTTTTCCTGCTCCCAAAACCCCGTCAACTTTTAAACTAGTGTTAATTTTTTTTGCTTTTTTTAGGGGGAAATCTTTGAAGACCCCCTTTTATCCCTTTTTCCTGTTTTCCACATGAGGGGAGGAAAACGGGGCCCTGCATGAAAAAGGGGAAAATAGACAAGAAAAAAAGGTCCTTGGGGGGTAGTTTTTCAGGGCAAAAAGAAAAGTAACTTTAAAAAAGTACTGTGTGGGGCAACTGCAGAAAAGGGAGGCTACAATCAGCACAGGAAATATAACAAGGATAGAAATGCAGATAAGGCAAGTTATATGACAATTTTATATTTTCTCCGGGTAGGTTAAAACTAAACCCAATTAAATTTTTCCCTGGGGTTTTGGGCCAAAAAAAATCACCTTTTAAAGAAAAAATTCTTTTTTTTTTAATAAATACTCCTGTATCAGAGAACACCTTTTTATTTACATATTTACCATGTAGAAAACAAAATGACATGGAGCGTAATATCCAGGGGATTGCTTTATCTACCATAAGGGAAAAAAAATGGGGGTTCCGGGAACACATTTTGATGTATAAGTTCACTTACTACTTCACGGCAACCTCTTTTAAGTGGCAATGCTACACTAATTGGCGTAGCCTTGTGTGGCAACCACAGCAACACCTGCAGGGGGAAAAAATTTGAAGCCAAACACCCAGTGTTAGGTTATTTTCCCTTTGGGCTCCCCCACATCATACAGGGAAGTATTTCAGAAGTTTACTGTAACGTGCTCCCAGCAAATGGCCTAAAGGAACAAAGTCAGTTACTCTTCTGCAGTCTCTTGCTAACTTAACACATCTAAGTCGATAGGGAGGAGTCCTGGTACCAAGTCAAAACTAATGGGGCGACGTGTATGAATTCGAATGCGTACTTTTTTTTTTACTTACCGCCGACACCACAGTGCTAAATAGATTAGTAGAGTGTTGAATTCGACAGAATTGTTGGTGCCATTACATGCGGCTTAAATGCGCCGAACTTTGTCATGGGCATAGAGCTTAATGCGGGCCCACAAAACTTGGCGGCACTATGCTTATGTAATGCGCCAAAAATCTGTCGTTTTCTACACTCTTCTTATCTATTTAGAACTGTGGTTGTTGCTGTCGGGCGCCATGTAAAAAAAAAGTATGACATTGAATTCATACCTGTCGCTTTCTCTTAATGTTTCAATGATCGGTTTATGAGATTCTGAGAGTGTAGAATACGACTGATTTTTGGCGCATTACATACAGATTAATGCGCCTAGTTGGGCGTTACACTCTTTGCCATACAAAGTTTGGCGCATTAACATCTATGTAATGCGACCAAAAATCTTCAGACTGTCGTATTCTACACTCTTCTATATCTATTTAGAACTGGAGTGTCGGCACCAAGTAAAAAAAAGTACGCATTCGAATTCATACATGTCGCCCATGGTGTTTTCACAAAGTGAATTTCTGGTGCTTTTTTTGGGTGCGGTTATTGGTGTGTTCTAATTGCAGAAATGCACAGAATTAAAATACCTTTATTGCTGTGCATTTCTGCAAGTTAAAAAATGCACCAAAAACACACCGTGTGAAGCACCCTAAAAGCTGAGGTAACAGACATATATGAATGTACCAAGCAGAAAGAAGACATGAACTTCACGTTCACATGCTATACATTGATCTACTACTCCTTAAAAAAAAAAAAATTACAAAAAAAGAGCTGGGGGGTTTTAGCACAGATTTTGATCAGACGGTATAAGCCCAGTTGTGACTTCACAGCAACCTCTTTTAAGTAGGTCCCATGCTAATGAGGCATAGCACTATGTAGAAACCACCATTAACGACTTTTCCACTTACTGCTGTTGTAGACGGAACTTCAAAGGGGTTCGACGTCCTTGTGGGGGTCTAATCCAGTATATTGAATGGACAGTGCCAGAGAGTATGAAATACAGGCTGCATGGATTCTTCAGTCAAATGCGTTCTCTGACTTTTACAATAAAACACACGTTTTATGTTGGGCGTATACTACATTCCATAAGTAACATGTGTCAGTACATCCACCCTCTTTATTGTCTCTTCTTTTCTATAATATTTGATTAACACAGCCCACCTTTGTTTGAGTGAAGCAAATAGTTCAGGCCAGTGGCCATCTTGGTTATATCTTGGCACAACAGGGTGTGTCTGGACACAGGCGCCATCTTGTGGGTGAAATAGACATTTCACCTAATACATTCCATAACACTACCAACAAGCGGATTTATTTTTTGTTAATCAAGTAAGATGACACAAAAATTTGGAAGCTAGAAACTTTAAAATCTGACAAGGTTATCTATAAAGTCCTACCTTAACCCTCATGAGTAACTGCATTGCTTCTTCAAATATACTGCATTTTTATATTGTCCGTTTACAAAATGTGGGGTTTTTTAGATTTCGTGCCAAATCTACCAGTTTTTGTTTGTTTGAAACTACTTAGAAAGGAATAATTGTACAACATGTATCCAGTTACCTGTTCCTTGAACCAACCAATGAGTATAAATGAAAAGTCTGCTGTGCTGCTGCTATCAAATGAAACATGTATGTGTGCAAACAACACGCACTTTCAACAAACCTGTTGTAATAAAAGCAATGGTCTGACATGGTGCTTTATTTCTGATCATTGTGTTTACAAGGAGTCTGTCTCCAGTTCTCTTCTTTCCTGTGTGAGATCTTTATTTGGATGAAGATATTCTCCAGAAGGCATTTTTCTTCAGAAATGATTTCTCTCCTATTACTGTGCTATGTAACCTTCATTCACAGACAGGAAGTCTCAGAGATTAGGATATTTAGCTACATTCCACTGATGTTTGAGAATTTTCAGCTGGAACCAAATCTTTTTACTAAATGAACTTTTATTAAAAGGGTATTCCAATATACAGGACTTGACCCCTACTGAAAGTGTGGAGTACAACTAAAAGTCCTCAATATATAGTAACTCCATTTTTAGTAGTTTGCTATATTTGCCTGACCAAAAATATGATGGGTATAGGTTGTTGCCTAGGAATTTTATCCTGTAGCTTAACTTCAGCTTGCTGGTCAAGCATACTCGGTTCCAGCTCTAGGAATTAGAGGATGGGAGGGGTATGGCTGGGGAAAAATATGAGAGGTTCAGCATGAGGAACACGGTATAAAATGCTTTAGAGGGTAATGCTTGTTCTTCAGCAGCTTGGTGAATACAGGGAACGGAGAATGCCGTGGAATATAAATTTACACTACATGATGGGAATTGTAGTTTGCTACCCACAGAGTCTGCTGCTAAAATCACACCCACTTTTGCTGCACAGAGGAGGAAGATATAAGCAGCGACATTGTGGAAAAAGAGTTAAATGTCACAAAGGCATTTTATGTGACCCAGCAGGCTTGACATCACCATGTCTTTCTCCACTGTGTGCTCACTCTAGTCAAACAAAGGTCTGTTGAGTGACTTGTAACTACAATGTAGTTGAGTGGTTAGCACTTCTGCCTTTCAGCAAAGACAACCTAGGTACAAATCCTTGCAGGAACCAACCATGGATTTGTCTTAATGCATATGCCTGATGAGAGTTTTTTTTTTCTTCTTTTTATTTATTTGCACTGTTTGACTAGTTACCAAGGAGTACAGAGGACAGGAGTAGAATGACAGCACATCAGGTTGACCACTCGCTCAGCAGTGAGTGTGTGTGATTACTAGGCAGGGAATAGACTGACAGAAGCTGTCTGAGAGGAAAGATGAGGTCTGAGCATGTACGGTCAGTACTGAGGAGCTCTTAGCCATGGTCATATCCCCTGGAGATGAACTGTAGACTATGGATCATTAAGGAAGCAGCTAAAACAAAAATGGTACAGAATTTTTAATAATGATGAATGGTGAAAATGTTTATTATTTAATTTGCAAACTTCCCACGTCAATTTTATTTCATGGTAAAACCTCCTTTAAATGGGTTCTGCATCCATTTTTAAAACTCTCCTACAGCACCATACTGTCCTGAAATTAAAAAAAAAAAAACACAACATATTCACTAGGCTCCAGCACCACTGCCCCTTCTATGCTTTTTTAGTACTGTGACAAATTAATGAGGTTCCCTCTGATAAGCAGAATGAAGAGGCTATATTATTATTATTATTATATTTATTATTATTATTTTAGAGCGCCATTGATTCCAGGGTCGCTGTTACATTCAAGGGTGTTACATACATTACATTTAGTCAAACGAGTACAGTGATAAGGGATAATGACACATTGGCACGACAGAGGGAGAGGAGGAACCCTACCCGCGTGGGGCTTACAATCTACAAAGGAGGGGGAAGAAAAGTGGACAGAGGTGTAGGGGCCCAAGACATGTCTGTGGAAGGATGTAGTGACAAGTTTTGTGAAAGGTATTGGCAAGCCTGAAGAAATGGGGTTTTCAGGTTGCTTTTGATCAGCTGGTGAATGTGGAGGAGAGTCTGATTGTGTTGGGGCAGTGAGTTCCAGTGTGTGGGGTGAAGCCGGGAGGAAGTCTTGGTAGACGGTTGTGTGGGAGCTGATATGGGTGACGAGCAGAGGAGAAGGTACCTGTGAGGAGCGGAGTAGTGCGTCGGGGGGAGATATTGGAATTAGGGCAGAGATGTATGGAGGGGAGAGGTCATGGAGAGCCTTGTAGGTCATGGTTAGTAGGTTGAAATGAATCTCGCTGGGCTATGGGGAAGCCAGTGAAGGGCATTGGCAGAGGGGAGAGCATGTGGAGTAGAGAGGAGAGAGGTGGATAAAAAAAAATGAAAGGGCCAGCTGAGTTAAGGATGGATGGGAAGGGGAAGGGAGGGTGCTAGCTGGGAGGCCACTTAGAAGGATGTTGCATGTAGTATAGGAGGGAGATATGACAAGGGCCTGGACCAGCTTTTTTGGTTGTGTCATAGCCGAGGAAATGGAGCGGATGCGAGAGATGTTTTTCAGGGGAGGCGGCGGCAGAGGTGTGAGGGTTTGGATGTGTGGTTTGAAAGATAAGGCCAGTGTCGTTGGATTATACCCCAAGACAGCGGACTTGTGGGGGACCGGTGAAAGTGTAGGGAGCCGTTGCTGTAATTCGAGAGATCAGGGGCAGGGGTAGAGTTCGATGTGGAAAGAGATGATGAGTTGCTGTTTTTCCAATTTAGTTTTAGAGACGTGATGAGATGGAAGGAGGAAATGGAGGACAGACAGTCAGGATCCGGGGACAGTAGAGAATGTGACATCTGGGCCCAGAGATGTAGAGTTGGGTATCATCAGCGTAAAGGTGGTATGAAAGCTATGTGAGGCTTGAGCTGTCCGAGCGGCCAAGGGTTGTTGATAGAGAAGTGTAGTGGACCCAGGGGGGATGACCCTTGGGGGGACACCAACACGAGAGTGGCCGGGGGGAGGAGGTGGAGCAGGAATGCGAGAGCATGAAAGTCCCGATCAGTGAGGTACGAGGAGATCCAGGGAAAGAGCCATGTCCGTGATGCCGAGGGAGGAGAGGATTTGTAGCAGGTGGGAATGGTCGACATGTCAAAGGCAGGGGACAGGTCTAAGAGGAGTGAGCACAGAGTTAGCTGGCATGGGCGTTTTGCAGTTTACTATTTCAGTAGTGACTTTGGTTAGGGCGTGTCGGTAGTGTGGTGGGGTCGAAAGAAAACCAGATGGTGTGGGTCAAGAAGAGAGTTGGAGGAGAGGTTGGGAGGACAGCTGATGATAGACGTGTGCTCGAGGAGTTTGGAAGGCAAAAGGGAGCAGTGAGGGGGGGGGATGGGGCCGATAGTTGGACAGAGTAGTGGGTCAAGGGTTTGTTTTTTTTAGGATTGGAGTGATAGTAGCATGTTTTCTTAAGGCAGACGGGATGATGCCAAGAGGTTGGATAGGTTGAAGAGATGGGTGAGTGCTGTGGATGATAGGAGCACTGAGGTCTGGGATGGGTGGGATGGCGCCCAGTGGGCGTCAAGCTCTACAGGTAGTGAGGTTGGATTTGGACGTAGGAGGAGAGTTGTCATGAGTGACACGTGGGGAAGCAAGTTAAGGTGGATGGCCAGGTTGCAAGGGAAGGGAGGGTGGTGGGGGATGCGGACTGAGCTTTCTATGCTGAGGTTGTTTATGGAGAATAGTGAAGGCAATGTCATCTGTCAGAAAGGAGGGATTGGGGAGGAAGGTGTGGTGGACGGAGGAAGAGAGTTGAAGGTTTTGAATAATTGTCTGGGTTGTGGGACTGGGAGGATATGAGCAGTGGTGAATGATTAGTTCTGTTTGGCTGAGGCGAACGTGCGAGATTAAATGTATGCAAGTGAGTGTTTGTATAAGGCAAAGTCATCCTATGGAGTGAGTTTTCTTCCAGCGGCGTTCAGCAATTTCTGAAGTCGCATCAGCTGTTGGTTAGAGTCTGTGTGCCGGGTTGTCTGTTGATTTTGGCAGGTTCCTGTTGTGTGTGTGAGGATGCGACTGAGTCAAGGGCGGTGATGATTGTGTGGTTTAGACAGATGGTGGCTGGTCTGGGTCATTGATGAGGAGGTTGTGGAAAGAGGTGTAAGTGAGATGTCTGAGAGAGTTTGAGGGTTGAGGTTTTGTAGATTCCTGCAGGGGTCGTAATGGATATGTGGGACAGGAGGAGCATGGTGGGGAGGAAGTGATAGTGGTTGAAGGTATGAAGGTTGTGGTCAGATATAGGGTGTGGAGAGTTAGAGATGTCAGATAGGGGGCAGAGGCGGGCGTGAAGATTGAGGTCCAGTGTGTGTCAATCTTTGTGAGTGGCTCTGAGGTCCTTGGGAGGAGGTTGAGGAGGAGCAGAGTAAAAAGGAGTTTGTTGGCAAGCCAGAGTGGGGGGGTGATCGGTTGGTGATGTTGAAGTCTCCCATGTTGATAGTGGGGATGTCTGGTGGAAAGAAAGTGGAGGAAACAGGAGGCAAAGTGGTCAGAAAAAGAAAGGCAAGTTTGGCAGGGCCTGGCGGTCGGTATGACAACAGGCCACCTTGGAGGTCGGGAGGGGGCGTAGATGCGGGGTCAGAGTGGCACTTCAAAGGGAAGAGGTGAGGGAAGGCAGATGTGGAAGTTGGAGCGGCGGACAAAGGATGCAGTGTGTCAACAGGAGGAGGCCCGGACGACTCCACCATGTCTTGTTACCAGGGCGGGAGGAGTGTGGGTTAGTTGGGTGGCACTAATAGAGGAGTGCGGCAGGGTGACTGTTGGTCAGAGCGGGGTCAGCCAGGTTTCAGTCGTCAAGGAGTGTAGGTTGCGTGAGATGAAACAAGTCTATGTATGTATGAAGAGTTTATTAAATACAGACCGCGCATTCCAGAGAGCTGCAAGGAGAGGTTTGGGGGTTGCTCGGGTCAGAGGGATGTGTTATCTGGTTGAAGGGTTTTGCGGAAATTAGTAGTGGTGAGTTCTGTCGAGGTGGCAGAGACTATTGGTGGGACATTGTGCTGGGGGGGGCCCCTGGGTAGGGGGATATGTCCCGGAAGAGAAGAAGCACTGAGAGGGTGAGTTGGTGGCGTAGGATATGATAGACTGTAGTTGGCAGGGTTTGTTTGGTGCGGGGATTAACAGTGAGGAAGAGGTTGGTGGCGGCAGACAGTAGTGAGGGTAGGAATGCGTGGGGGAGATGTAGAGTTCATTGTCCAGCGAGGAGTTTTGGGGTTATAAGCAGTAAGTGTGGGAGAGTGGATGATTGTTTCGATGATGAGGGGAAATCGAAGGAGCATAGTGTTAGATCATAGTTGGACAGTAGGTCTCGTGCATCGGATTATTTCGCCTGCGTAATTTGCCGACGGATTGACGATCGTCAATCCGTCGGACAATCCGTCCGAAATTAAGTCACAGCATATTTTCTATTGCTTGATTTCAATAGAAAATACGGCTAGTCGGTTCACACGAGCGTAGTTCCGTTCCGGGATTGCCGCCGCGGGATTGACGACGGCAATACGGACGGAAAAACATATTCACAATGTCATTATTTCCGGACGGATTCACCACCTACAATGATTGTAGATGGTGGAACCGTCGGATCATCAGTTCAATTACTTGCCACACTTAGTGGCGACGTATTGGAATGATTTTTAAACTGATTTCAGAACGTATTTACATCGGAAAATCCTGGTTTAAATACGTTCTGAATTTAGCCGTAGGTGAACGAGGCCTTAGATGTCTGGCTGGGAAGGTGAAGGAGGGTCTTGGCTAGGACAGTTGTTGGATGGTCGCTCTTGGCGGGGACAGTTGAATGGGAGGAACTCTCTGGCTGCTAGGACAGTTGATGGAGTGCGCTATCTGATGGGAAAAGTTGATGAGGCATCTCTGGCTGAGGGACTGTTGAAGGGAGGGCGCGTTTGGTGGGGTCAGTGATGGAGGCGCTCTCGGCTGGGACAGTTGATGGAGGCGGCTCCCAATGGCGGGGGCAGTTGATGGAGGCGCTTCATGGTGGGACAGTGTGGAGGCGCTCTCTGACTGGGACAGGTGATGGAGGCAGTCTCGCTGGGGACAGGTGCATGGGGGCAGTCTCTGGCTGGGACAGGTGATGGGGGCAGTCTCTGGCTGGGCAGGTGATGGTTTTTTCTAACTTACATTTTTTAGGGCAGTCTCTGGCTGGGCAGGTGATGGGGGCAGACTCTGGTGGGCAGGTGATGGAGGCAGTCACTGGCTGGGGACATGGTGATGGAGCAGTCTCTTGGCTGGGTGTAGGGACAGGTGGATGGAGGGCATCTCTGGCTGGGACGGTTGATGGAAGGCCCTCTATGGCTGGGACGGTTGTTGATGGAGGCGTTCTCTGGTGGACGGTGATGGAGCGCTCTTGGTGGGACGGTTGAATGGAGGCGCTCTCTGGCTGGGACGGGCTGGCTATGGAGGCGCACACTGGGCTGGTCGGTTGATGTAGGCGCTCACAGGCTGGGACGGCTGAATGGATGGCGCTCACTGGCTGGAGGCTGATGTGAGGCGCTCTATGGCTGGGATGGTTGATGGAGGCGCTCTCGGGGCTGGTCGGGTTGATGGAGGCGATCTCTGGTGGGGAACGGTTGATGAGGCGCGCTTGGTGGGTCGGTTGATGGAGGCACTCTCTGGCTGGGGAAGATGATGGAGGCGCTCTCTATGGCTGGGACGGTTATGGAGGCGCTCTCATGGTGGGTACGGGTGATGGAGGCTCTCTCTGGGCTGGGTCGATTGATGGAAGCGCTCTCTGGCTGGGACAGCTGTATGGAGGCGATCTCACTGGCTGGACGGTTGTGATGGAGGCGCTCTCTGGCTGGGTCTGTTGATGGAGGCGCTCTCTGGCTGGACGAATGTGGAGGCGCTCTCTGGCTGGGACAGTGATGGAAGGCGCTCAATGGCTGGGACGGTTGAATGGAGGCGCTCTAAGGTGAGAAAATTATTTATTATTTTTTTTTTAATCTGAAACTGTATTGGAATGCCGGAGTCTGCTGTGGAGTGTCTGTCTTGTTCAGGGGATTGCTGCGGCGGGAGGAAAATTGCAGGCTTTATGATTAGAGGTCAGGCACTATGTACAGGGCTGGCGAGGGTATAGGAGTTAACCGCAGGACCATGCCGTGTGGGAGTCCCAGATCTGAAAATGCGGATGTGCTGCCAGCAGACAAGCACTTCAGAGCTTAAGAAGGCTACAAGGCATCAGAGGATCGCAGTCTCAGGCTGTGCTCAGAGCTCAAGTTGGGTAGGGACGCTGCGTGTTTGTGAAGCTGTAGCAGGTGGCAAGACTGTGATGGACCAACAGCTTCAGTCAGTTTTCCCAACTTGACGTCCGGTCATGAGTGTTAGGCTGGCCAGTGCTAGAAAGGGCAAGGTTAGTGCAGTCCAACAAGCCTTAGCCCAGGGTTCCAGACATAGCAAGGAGCTCTGGAAAGGCTGTGTTAACCCAGTGCTGCAGGCACCAGAGGGGGGTAGTGCCCAAAGATGGAGTGTTACCTTGTGGCTGCCATTGACTGGTAGGCCGCAGATACAGAGCAGATGGATCTTTAGTTCTGTACTGTGTGTCGGTCACCGGACGGGCTCAAAAAGTTCCTCAGGAGTTCAGCAACAGTTTCTGGAAAACCCAGCAGGGTGGATGGCAGGGTTATGGAGGTTTAAATGAGCAGAGATGAGGAGTATTCAGCAGAGCTCACAGCAGAAGCAACTGCCGGGTGGGTGGGGCTATGAATGGGTGGGGCTATATCAGTCTATATTTACACTTGTATGACTTGTATTGTAGATTCCGCCAGCAATTCTGATTTGACAGCAAGCATCGATATTCTTGGCGTTAAAACAACAAAAATCACGATGAAACCCTGAAAGACTTCAATAGGGTCCCACAGGCATCATTGGGGTTTATTGTCTATGACAGCTACCTATTCTTTTACAAACCGGCTATTATTTTTCAGACTAGTGTGACCTTCTAGCACATTCATGTTCTTTATTTTTTGCAATTAAGAATGCCCTGTGAGATCTGTATTTCTCATGCAAAATTCCATAGAGGAAAATAATTTTTCTCATTTACATAGTATATTTATTTGTTTTTCTTGTATATACAACCAAATATTTCCAAATATATCAAAAAAGAAAAGCAATAAAAGCAGCCATCTAACTGATGTTCAACTAACAGATAACTATGTAAAAACTGCACAAACGAAAAAGGTAAATATGAAATGTACTGCAAAAATTCACAGGAGATTCTACTGTACATTGGATTTATAATTTTATATTTGTGTTACAATGGTATTACGCAACAATCTTTGACAGATAAATTAATTCCAGAAAAGAGAACACCCCTTTGGGGTGATCATTCCTCTGTTACAATCTGTTTCTTATTTTTCATAGAGGGAATGTATGATCTGGTTTGTACTTATTTATAACTAATTACAACCAGGTACTGGTGTTTCATATGCCAATCTTAAACTGAATTCCAGTGGAGTAAGATGACCCAAATTTATTAAGAGGTGCAAGCCTCTTCATAAATTTAGTGCACCTTTTGGCTGTCCATGTGCCACAAGTTAAACTATTTGCTATAATTTACACTTTTTTTTTTTTTTGGGCATAAACTATAATAAATCTGCCAAACAGAATGGTGGATCTTGTAGTATTTAGCTACTGTATGTAGGTGTCACCTCTCACTGTAATTCTGCTTTTGATGATGAGGAGACTGCACAGAAGTGATTTGTAGAAAGCATGAAGTGTCAACCTATGACAATGGCCTGTTTGAGGACTGTAAGATTTTAAAAAAAAATTTTTTAACCAATGGTATAAAATTACACAATTTTAAAAACCAAAAATGTTTTAAAAATGTCTTTAACCCCTTACGGACACGGCGTTTTTTTGTTGTTGACATGTTCGTTTTTCCCTCCTCGCCTTCCCAGCGCCATAACTTTTTTTATTTTTCCACCTTCATAGACACATGAGGGCTTTTATTTTGCGGACAAGAGGTCCTTCTAATGTGTTATTCACTATGATATAGATTTATACTGTGGAAAACTGCAAAAAAATTCCAAGTGGGACAAATTGTGAAATAATGTATTTTGGACATGGTTTGCGGGGGTTTTGCTTTTTCAGCGTTCCATCTGTCGGTCATAAAATGTGTTATCTGTATTCTACAGGGTGATAACATACGGCATTACCAATATGTTGGGTTTGCGTTATGTTTTGGGTACCGTTATAAAAAATAATTCCATAACTTTTTCTCTTTTTTAAAATTTGCGGCGCACAGTTTGTGGGACCAATAACTTTTTTGTTCTAAACACATTGGTTATCGGTTGAGGATGCATTTTTTTGCGGGCGAAGTGTAATTTTTATCGCTAGCAGTTTGGGAATGCATGCGTCTTTTTGATCACTTTATTCCATTTTTTATAGTGACGTTTAAAATGACCTAAAACGCCATTTTTGCCGTTTGGAATTTTTTTCTTCTACGTTGTGTTCAGCGTATGGGATACATGATGTTATTTTTTTTATAGAGCGGACTTTTTCGGACGCGACGCTAACAAATATGTGTAACTTTTTAATTATTTTATTGTGTTTATTTGTTAAACTGGGGGAAAGGAGGTGATATTTGAATCTTTTAATTTATTATTTTTTTTACTGTAAATCTTTATTTTTTTTTAGTTACATTGAGGCCACCCTATGGTACTTGACCATCTAGGTGGCGGGTTTGTCAAACGTCAATGCATTGTTAGCCAATGCATTAGATTGTACACAAGATGGCGGTTTCCCACTCCTGTTGCGGACTGAAGTGGGGCAAACCAGGACATGGAAGTGACAGGAGCCTTCGTAAGGCTCCCCGCTGTCATGTCCGGGGGTCGGAACGCTTCAGCTATGTTGCGCCGGTGCCAATCACCCTCAAGATCGGTGCGGGGCACCGATCTTATTCATTCAGACACCGCGGCCATCTTTGCCGCGGCATCTGAAGGGTTCAACAGCGCGGGCGGGTGCCCTGCTTGTTCGCGCTGTAATGGCCGGGTGTTAGCGGTGATTAGCCGCTAACACCCGGCACTGTGCGCGGGGGTCACGGAGCCATCTCACTGCAAAGACCCTTATGGACCCTGGGACGTACTGATAAGTTCAGGGTCCTTAAGGAGTTAAGTCTCTACCAACGTATGATTTACCCATACCCCATAGGTAGGAAGGGGTTCCCGCAAATTGACGTATGGGTACTTCACATATGGGACTGCACAGTAGTGATCTGTATAAAGCATGTAGTGTCAACCTATGACAATGGCCTGTTTGAGGACTGTAAGATTTTAAAGATTTTTTTTAACCAAAGGTATAAAATTACACATAAAACTTTAAAAAACAAAAATGTTTTAAAAATTTGTTTTATATCCTTACATTCGTCTATGATTTATAATAGTCATAGGGAGGGGAAGGGGTTCCCGCAAACTGACATACGGGTACATCACGAGGATTGTGTGCGCTCACAAGCAGAGCCTGAACGAACGGATCATGGAGCCAGCTGTACATTACAGCTAGCTCCATGAACTTTCTGCCATGACCAGAGCTTGCTCCGCAGCAGCAGCACCCTCTGTTTCCATCAGTATCCCTGCAATGTGATTAGGGGGTGCAGATGGGGGTGCCTAAAAAATATCCTAATGAAAATGTGACACAAAAATCCAGTAGGTACTCCTCCAATTGTTGGAATCGGGGGAATCAAAGTTGAGTTGCCTTTTTTTTTAGTAACATCTACTGTGTTCCAGTAAATGGATTACAATGGAAAAATTGCAAAAAGAGTGAAATTTTAAAATTTTACCTCCATTTTGTTTTAATTTCCGTGAAACACCTAGAGGGTTAACAAGCTTCTTTTGAATAAAAGCTGTTTTGAATAATTTAAGGTATGCAGTTTTTTAGAGTCCTTTATGGGGGTAGCTAACATGCAGGCCCCTTAAAGTCACATCAGAACCAGACTGGTCCCTAAAGGAAACTGTGTTGCACATTTTCTTGAAAATTGCTACTAAATTTATAAGGCTCCCTACTGTCGTAAAATAAAAAAAATAAAAAGACATTTGAAAAATAAAGCTAACATACAGAAGACATATGGTAGATGCTAGTTAGAAACTATTTTGTTTGGTATAACTATTTTTGAAGTTTGAAGATGGCAAATTTTTCAGAATTTTCATGACATTTTTGACATATAAACAAGGATTTTATGGACCAAAATTTATTACTAACTAAAGCACATTTTTGTCACGATCTTAATCAACTTGGTGAGGTAAAAAGTATCAAAAAGTTATTCCCAACTAAAGTGACACCTGTCAGATTTTAAAAAATGATGCCGTTTCATAAAGGTCAAAACTGGCTGGGATGATTATTATTATTATTATTATTGTTGTTGTTAAAAAATTAATAACATAATAGGTTGTTTTCTGATGACACATTCTTGTTTAAGTTGTCTTCCAGGATAGGTCATTGTTTGATAGTGGAACTCATAAAAGCCAGTGACCTGTCTTTAAGGGCATCTGTGATTGCAGATCAGCCTTATTTAAAAGCATGTTCCCACCATAGATTTTGGAGGTAGAGTATATTGATAGGATTTGCCATCAAAGTCTGATAGGTGCCGACCCCAGAGGTGGGACAGGAACCAATCTTTGGAATAGCCCCCAGAAAGTATCAGCTGGTCATGTGGGTGCATAACTCTTCATCTTGGTGATACATTTCAGGGGCCCACATTCTAGATAGAAGATGCGTATCCACCTCTGGGACCTGCTACTTGATTGCTTATCCTATCGGTTTGGCATAACGGTTTTACGGTAGGAATACCCCTTAAAGCGATGCTAGCATTGTAAAATGGCTCTTATCTGAACAAATGGTTCCGTGGCTCCATAAAGGTTTAATTAACACATTTTTTGTTGCTGTGTAACTGAATGAATGGGAAAATAATTTCCAAAGTAGGATTGGGGGACGCTGTAATGAATAATCTTTATCATTATAAATAGAACAGATCTTCCCTCCAGAGGTCCATATCCATCACATGTATCTTTGTTTGGGAGTGACTCCAATAATTCTTTTATCAGTAAAGGACTAGGGAAAGGTAAACAAAAGTTGGAACAAAATAGAAGTCAAACTGTTAGGAAGAAATTAACCAGCAGAGCACCTAAAGAGATGCATACTTCTTCCTTCAAGTTAATCACTGTGTGCACAATTGTTAGGCAAGTTGTATATTTGAGGTTTTAATTTATTATTGAACAACTTCAGGGCTGACTGTCGATCCAAAATGTTAATAACCCTCCAACCTGGATATTTAAGTAAATAAAGTGAGGTTTTGGCTTAAAAAAAAAAATAAAAAAATTACTATGCATGCATGCATAGTAATTGGATATGTATTAGCATGCAGAATTATTATGCAACTAAATGAAAGCCGAAAATGTTAGTATTTCATTTGTTATTTGTTAATGTTATAATAAGGGTATGTTCAAACAGTGTAATTGTGGGGCGGAATAGGAACATGTCAATTCGAAGGGGGAGGCTTTCTCCGCATGGTCATTGGCAAGCTTCAAATGGGCCTGGATCTGTGCTAGTGTGAGCAGGGGAATCTTGCGTGCCCTGCAGGATTTTAATCCATGATGGCATAGTGTGTTACCAATGGGGGATCTGTGAGACTGTGGTCCTAGTTCTATTTAGATCATTGACCAGGTCCTCCCGTGTAGTTCTGGGCTGATTTCTTTCAGTATCATCCTTACCCCACAAAGCAAGATCTTGCATGGAGCCCCAGACCGAGGAAGATTGACAGTCATCTTGTGTTTCTACCATTTTCGAATAATTGCTGCAACAGTTGTTGCCTTCTCACCAAACTGATTGCCTATTGTCCTGTACCCCATCCCAGCCTTGTGCATAGTCTACAATTTTGTAGACCTGGTGTCCTTAGACAGCTCTTTGTTCTTGGCCATGTTGGAGAGATTAGAGATTCATTGATTCAGTATATGGACAGGTGTCTTTTATACAGGTAACAAGTTCAAATAACATGCAATACAATGCAAAATAATTATTTAAAAATACAATATGATTTTCTGGATTTTTTTTAGATTCTGTCTCCCGCCGTTGAAGTGAATCTATAATAAAAATGACAGACCTCCCCATTCCTTGTAGGTGGGAAATCTTGAAAAATGTCCAGTTTATCAAATACTTATTTTCCTCACTGTATGTAGGCTGACAGACTTCTATTTTTGTCCACTGGTAGTAAGATTGCTATAATGCTAAGGATATGAGTGACCGTTTGATGACGATGGGATATAGATTGAACAGAATATAAGGCTTGCCACTTGTGATGTTGAATTAATCCATAAATCAAACATAATAATGGTATGGCAGTTACGTAATTTATTCTGTTCTCAAGAAATTGATATCCAAGTGCACGTGCTTTTTGATGCGTTAGGGTTTATTCTTTCATATCATTTTTACTTATAAAGATTTGTGTAATCTGCAGCTCCAACTAACAGCTATGTGGGTGACTTGTGACCTCCATCTGCTAATTTGTTCCTGGGACTGTGGGAAAGAATGATCTTTATAATTAAACCAGTCTCCTTGACTGATCAAAGTCTATTTTGGGACAGATACATCAAAGTTGTGGCTATGATCTGGGAGGGGTCTTTGTAAGAACTGGAAGTTTTTAAGATCTATTTGAACCATAACTCTTCGGATATCAGGTTGATGTATAAATGAAGCCTTATTGTAAAGCATTTCTGGCTGCTGCACAGGCATGTGGCTTATATAAACCTAACCCCCAAAACACGCATTATCACTCAATACTGTTGTGCAGGTCTGTTGTAATAGATTTTTTGGATGTAGTTGCTTTATCTTGACAGATACAGTATGTACTGAAAAAAAGACGTCTGCCAACACCCTATTACATGCAGAATATACCCACTGGAGAATAGTTACGAGCATACTGAGCCTGCTCTAATGAAAAACATTTGTTAGCATTAGACCTGAAAAATAGGCTTATGGAGAGAGGTTTACAGCAATCACTGTACTAAAAGAGATGAAAAAGGGAAGTACTCCAAGCAGAATGACTTTTTGAAATCCAAGTACAAGAATCTTGATGATGACTGGAAAGTAAAATTAATGTGAATGATCATATTACAGATGACGAAACAAAGATTGAACTAATCAAGTACTGGTCTATTTACACAAACAAAAGGATGGCGGCGGCACCTGGCTAAGGCGAAGCTAAACACATCCGGATCAGGAATGCTTGCTAGGAGAAATCTTTATTGTGCAAAACTAAATAGTACAGCAGTACTCAAGGCTAAAACCCGGGTGCAACCCGGTCTGACGCGTTTCAAGCCAGTAGGCTCTTGGTCACAGTAATATAAAAATGGGAAAATCCCAGTTAAAAACATGCTTTAGCCAATAAACATCGCAGTAGATATGACATCATATCCTGTGGATTTTTAACCATTTAGAGGAAACACAGAGGGGTGGAAATATATCTATACCAAGCACCAACATGTGCCAAACACTATACAAAGCGGACTAATAAATGTAAAGTAGATCTGTTCTATAATTAAAACCTTTAGGAAATCTAGTGTCTAGGTTTAAAATCCAAAAGGCCTCTCTGTGTCTTACTTTCCGTGTCCAGTTACCACCTCTATAGGGTTTCTCCACTTGTTCAATTGCATAGAAAACAAAGCCAGCACAGTTTCCTTCATGATGCTCAATGAAATGTCTGGCTACACCTGATAATTTCAGATTTTTTTGGATATTGTATAGATGTTCCGCTATCCTAGTTTTTAATTTTCTTGTGGTGCTTCCAATGTATTTCTTATTGCATATAGTGCATTCTATTGTGTACACAACGTGGTGGCTATTACAGTTTAGGAAATGTAGTATGTTATATTTTCTTTCTTTTGATGTATCACTGAAAACTGACGTTTTTACTGTTTTATTACATAGGTTACACCGTATACCACCACAAGGGAAAAAACCTTTTAGAGAAAGCCAAGTGGTTTGTGGGTTATCAGCTATGAGAGCGCTAGGAGAGATCATAGATTTTAGGGTATTGCATCGTTTGGGTATACACATGGTACCATCTTCCAAGATTTTTTCCAAGACAGGATCTTGACGCAAAATATTCAAATTTTTATAGAACAGGGCCTTAATTTCTTTAAAATTTTTGCTATATTTAGTGGAAAAAACTAAAGATTTGTTGGTTTTCTTGGGGTTACGAGTGTATATATTTTGGGATAGTAGCTCTTGTTCAGTTTTAGTTTTTATTTTTTTTTTTTGCTTCCTCCAAAATGTTTTCTTTATATCCCCTATGTCTTAATCTATGGTCTATTATTTTTTCTTCACAATAGTAGTCTTCTTCCTTAGTACAGGATCTTTTGGCCCTGATGTACTCCCCATATGGGATTGCTGCCACTGTATGTGGAGAGTGGCAACTATCTGCTTTAAGGATAGAATTACCAGCATTTGGTTTTCTGTATAATGAGGTAATGATGCGTCCTGATTCTACGTCTCCTCTCAGGAAGAGATCCAAGAATGGCACACCCTCTTTTCTCCGATTGCACGTGAATTTCAGATTGTATGAATTAGAATTAATGTACTCCATGAAAGACTGTATGAGCGCTACATCGCGACCCCATATAATTAACCCTTAAGGACCCGACGTTTTTTTTTGGTGACACGTTCGTTTTCCCTCCTCACCTTCTGAAAGCCATAACTTCTTTATTTTTCCACCTACATAGACACATGAGGGCTTTTATTTTGCGGACAAGATGTACTTTCTAATGGTGTTATTCACTATACTATAGAATATACTGGGAAACCGCAAAAAAATTCCAAGTGGGACAAATTGTGAAAAAAAATGTATTTTCGCCATGTTTGCGGGGGTTTTGCTTTTACGGCGTTAATCTTCGGTAAATATAATGTGTTATCTGTATTCTACAGGTTGTAACGCATCCGGCATAACCAATCATGTAGGGTTTCCGTTATGTTTTGGTACCGTAAAAAAATTACAAACATTTTCTATTTTTGAAATTTGCGCCACGGCGCCATTTTGTGCGACCAATAACATTTTTTTACTAACACCTACGGACGTCAGTGCGGCGGCATTTTTTGCGGGCTGAAGTGTACTTTTTATCGCTAGCAGTTTAGAATGCATGCGACTTTTCTGATCATTTTTATTTCATTTTTTGAGTGACGTAAAATGACCAAAAAACGCAATTTTGGCGTTTGGAATTTTTTTTCTTCTACGGTGTTCAGCGTACGGGATAAATGTTATATTTTTATAGATCGGACTTTTTCGGACGCGGCGATACTAAATATGTGTAACTTTTTTATTTTAATGATTTTTATTTGTAAAATGGGGAAAGGGGGTGATTTGAACTTTTAATACTTTTTTTTTTTTGAACTTTAAAACTTTATTTTTTTTTTTACTGTAACATTGAGGCCATCTGTGGTACTTGACCACTAGGTGGCGCGATTGTTAATACAACCTAATGCATTGCCTATGCAATGCATTAGGGTGTCCAAAGATGGCGGTTTCCCCACTTCCTGTCTGCGGGCGGAAGTGGGGCAAACCGGCCAGGGTAAGTGACGGGAGCCTTTCCAAGGCTCCCCACCACAATGCCCGGTGATCGGATCGGCGCAGCGTAGCTGCGCTTATGCCGATCACGCACCGATCGGTGCGCGGCACCGATCGGCAGTTAATTCAGACACCGCGGCCATCTTTGCTGCGGCGTCTGATGGGTTAAACAGCGCCAGCGGGCGGAGCCACCCGCCGGCGCTGTTACTGCCGGGTGTTAGCGGCGATTTGCCGCTAACACCTGGCGGCTGTGCGGGGGGGTCGCGGAGCGATCCCCCTGCAAAGCCCCTTAGCGGCCCTGGGACGTACTCATACGCCCAAGGTCGTTAAGGGGTTAAGAGGTCGACCTCTAACTCCTGATGAAGCCAGGTTAGCTGGCAAAACATGTCGGGGAGGTCAGATATGATGTATTAAATTGTGATTTCTCACCTCTGTCTACAAGTGTCACCTGCTGCAGACGGTGTCACAAGGGAGCCTTATTTGTTTTGTGTCCGTGAGATTAGGGACGACTGCCCAAGTAGTTGGCTTGGGATCCCTTACTGGAGCTAGTAAATTGCTGTATATATAAGGCTTTCCTGTTAATAGGTGGGGTTCCACCAGACTTGATAATAGAAATGGAGCTATTCCTTCTTTCAGAAGCAAAAAGGGTTAATGAGGTTAGAAATCAGGTTTTTAAATAGTGTGTATAGAGGTTAAGAGTTATACATAATAAAAGTTACGTTTTAGTGTTTTACAGATAGAGAACTGATAGAGTTTAAGTTTGCCTATGGCAAAATAGTAAATATAATGATCAAAAGTCACTCTCTGTTCTCTTGCGAGATTCCCAATTTTTTGGAGACTATAAAATAAAGTCTATCCTAAATCCTAAGTATCAATGTGATGTTCATTATTGAGAGTAGGGATAAGCAATGATATCGGCAAAAGTTGAAATCGGCACGATTTTTAGGCTTATCGGAAATTTCCGATCACGCGATAGTTTAGGTGAAAATCTTACAGATAATCTATTACTATCGCACCATTTTCAGCGTTTACTGTCATTTTGTCAGCCAGCCAATCAGCTCCGAAGATAGAGGGGGTTTAGGAGGATGTACAACGTCACCACCTTATGGTGTATGGATCTCACTGGCTGCAAAAATCACGTGACCTCGTTTTATCTATGCAACCGCATTTCCTGTTCAGCTCATTCTCTCTCTATGACACTTCACAGCAGGATGTCTCGGCATTTAAACCAATAGCTGTTCTAACAGCTCTAAGAGATAGTCTCTTCTAATACAATGAAACATCCACCTAGCTATGCCTTAGAATAGAGTTAGATTAGAGAATTTCACTTCTTATTTAGTTAGAGAAAGTTTTAAGGATATCTACTGGTGTGTATAGCCGCAGGGCTGCGAGGTGGGGTGGGCAGGAGGAGA
Source organism: Phyllomedusa bahiana (assembly GCA_025379985.1). Classification (NCBI taxonomy): domain Eukaryota; kingdom Metazoa; phylum Chordata; class Amphibia; order Anura; family Hylidae; genus Phyllomedusa; species Phyllomedusa bahiana. The sequence goes on from JAODAL010005621.1 coordinate 77,555, forward strand.
GGATTTGAAAAGGAAGGGAGATATTGTGCAGCTCAGTGTGTTCGTGCCCTTTGAAATGAAAAGCTTGTTTTTTACCATTTTTTTGGCCAGCGACCTCTGATAGGAGGTGAAATTGTCGCTTTGTTTTTAAAAACAGTTTCTATTTGCAATCAGTGCGTGTCAGTGTCCCAAAACCGGCATAATTTAATCCCTATAACTTTAAACCCTTCCTGTGGACGGTCATAATAATATGGCTCTAAATTTTTTTCCCCTTTGCTTCTGAACCCAAATAACTTTTTATTTTTCACTACATAGAATATGAGGGCTTTTATTTTGCGGACAAGTTGTACTTTCAGACGGGGGTAAAACTGGGCCCGGGTTTTTTTGTGGTTTAACCGCTAACACCCGGCGCCTATGAAATGGCTCTATGACGTACTCATACGTCATATGTCGTTAAGGGGTTAAATATTTTTCTTGAAGTCCGTGCGTCTGTTTGCTGCAAAAAGCTCAGTTGTACGCAAATTGTGTTTTTAAATTTTTATTAATTGAGCCTGAGTCAGTGGTGCAAAGGCCGCCTTTTTTAATCTTTTTTTAACATTTAAATACTTTATTGCTCCGTGGTCTGTTTGGCACAAGAGCCAGTTGTACGCAAATTGTGTTATACATTTTTTATAGTAAATTGCGCCTGTTGTCAGGGGTGGAAAAACCCGCCATATGTAATCCATTAACTTTTAATACTTCTATTTCACTCAGTTCGTCTCAATTTGCGCAATCGTGCATTTTGTACGATAGTTTGTTGAAAAATAACAATTGCTAGTCCTACTGGGCAGTTGTAAATCTCAGGGACTGAAGGAAAACACTGTTGATTTTTGTGTTACGGTTCTTCCACCAGACCGCATTTCACAGTTATTTGAAGAAAACAATTCGTTTCTAATCCTAGTTGGCTGTTGGAAATTAGAGGGATTTAAGAATAGCTGTGATTTGCCGTCTTTCAATAAGAGACTGTCAAAAACTCTTCAATACCTTTAAAATTTTTATATTTCTGAACATGGAGCAAACTGTAGGTGGTAAGCGAGCAAAGAGGGGTGTAGGACATGGAGGGAGAGGTACGAGAGAAGGTGCTCCTTCCAGTGCTGGCAACAACACGTAAGCCAGCGGATCGTCGGTTGCAGGACCTTCAGGCCTGTCATTGATGGGTCGGTGCCCTGTGAAGCTCAGTAACGAACAGCGTCACCAGTCTGTTCTTCAGTGGTTAATGTAACCTGCATCCAGCAGTCTTACCTCCTCGTCCTCCCAGTCACCCGGGCCCCAAATTCGCCATCGCCAGCATCCCTCCAACATGAAGCGTAGGCAGCCCAAATGTCAACTTCATGTACCCACCACTGTGGATAATCCGTTTTCTGAAGACCTCCTTTGAGACAAAATGCAGTTGGGTCGAAGGATTTCAAAAGATCAAGAGGCCAAAGAGGATGATTTTGTCTGCTCTGACACCAAATCGCTGATGCCATCAGAGGAGGAGAAGCAAAAATCCCGAGCGGTCGGCTACGCCTTGCAGTGCCTGTTGCTTGTAGCCCGCAGCTCCAGGATGTAGAATGTCAGGACGAAGAAGTCACCTGTGTTGATGATGATGATGACGACATTGCGGATCCAACGTGGCCTTTTCAGCAGAATTTGCTTGCGAGCGCTTCATCACTGGACGAGGAGGAAGACGATGGGGTAGTGTCAGTATGGGTCCCGCCTCAAAAAGGGAGGGATGCGGTCGCACAAGTCCGCTGCCCTGCTCTGGCCAGCCACGTGTCATCTAAAATCTCAAGCGCATTGTCTGCATCTGTGTCCGGCAAAGTCCATCTCACCACTGATACATGGACTAGTAAGCACGGCTAAGGCCGCTATATCTCTGTGACAGCTCACTGGGTGAGCTGGGTGGATGTCTCTGGTGGTGACGGTGGCTCTAAGGCTCGGCGCACGCTCTTTAAAACCACAGGGATGGTGCAAGGTTCTTTCCCCCAAGCTCCACTGGTAGCATCACGAGCCCAGAGAAACCAGACCATGTTGAAATTAATTTGGAGACCGTCAACACACAGGTTAGGAGCTGTGGACGGCTCTTCGTAACGAGACTGAGCACTGGCTGGGCGACAAAAACCTTGTGCCAGGCAAGGTGGTGTGCGATAACTGTCGAAATCTCCTGGCTGCCCTTTAAGATCGGTAGGCTGGAGCACATCCCTTGCCTGGCACACGTCATGAACCTCGTCGTCCAGAAATTTCTAAAGCGCTACCCGGGTCTGGACTGCCTGCTGAGGAAGGGTCGAGGTCTGAGTTCACACTTCCGCCGTTCGCACCCTGCTTCGTCCCGGCTGCGTTACAGCGTCAGCTTGTCCTCCCTGTCAACCGTCTCATTGTTGACGTGGCAACACGCTGGAATTCCACCCTCCACATACTCCAGTGATTGTGGCAGCAGCGCAATGCCATTACGCAGTACGAAGTGACACATGGCCTGACAAGCAGCGGTGCGGACCTTTGGGGTGTTGAGCCACCGAGAGTGGAGGCAGGTGCAAGAGCACTGCGCCATCCTTGCGAGTTTTGAAGAAGCCACCAAAATGGTCAGTGCAGACAATGCTTTGTCAGCATGAGCATTGTGGTGATCTTAGTTCTGGAACAAGAGTTGGACACTCTGAAACGGCAGGTCCCACCAGTGACGGAGAAGGAGACAGACACAGATGCGGACACAGAGATTTTCTCTACATCGAATCCAGAAAGCCCGACAGTTTCACAACTTTATCGGTCTTCATTAGGCAGTGGTTCGCGGTCCAGGGGTGGTGCAAGGCTGCGCCTAAGCTCTCAGGGTACATCATCTGAGGCAAGTGGGGGGTGTGTTGAAGCTGAGGCGGAGGAAGCGGAGGATGAGGATGAGGTATTCCTGGACACCGTTACCGATGTCCCTGCCTTGGAAAGAGGTTGGCATGGATTTGTGGAGGAAGATTAGGAAGATCAGTTTGCTAGTGCCCCTCGACCCACAGGCTTGGTAAATCAAGGCTCCATATCTCACATAAGTGCTTGCATGCTCCATTTCCTCCAACATGATCCTCGCATTAAGGCCATCAAAATGAACAACAGTTACTGGGTGGCCCCCCTTCTCGATCCCTGGTACAAAGCGAAACTCAGCCCTTTCCTTCCACCCACCCAATTAGAGAAAATGCAGGAATTGGAGACCGTGCTGATTGATCAACTGGAGACATGTGTTGCGTCTGCTTCACATTCTTCAAATGTCACGATGGAACAACGTCAGCAACGTGACAGCAGTAGAGTGCCAAGTAGCCGCAGCAGCAGCAGGCATTGTGGCAGAAGCCTAATGGGTGACCTCTGGCAATCCTTATTTACCACCTCACCAACGCATGTAATGCAGGGTACACATACAACACACAGAGAATGGCTTAAGATCATGGTGCACGACTATATGCATCTCCACACCGATGTTTTTGGATATGTTCTGGACCCAATCGACTTCTGGGTATCCAAAATGGATGAATGGCCCGAGCTCGCTCGCCACACCATAGAGGTGTTGTCCTGCCCAGCAGCCATCGTCATATCTGAGCGGACCTTCAGCACAGCTGGAGGAGTCATTACAGACAAACGCATCCGGCTTTCCACAGATAATGTGGATCGTTTGACTTTCATCAAGATGAATCAGGCATGGATCTCTGATGATGTTGTGGCCCCAATTGCCGAGGTCACCAATTAGTTGCTGGTCTACTTCACATTCCTCTTCAAACAGAAATGGTCTTCTTAAAAAAAAAAATTTAAATGATCATTTCCTACTGCAATTTTATTCTCAGTTCCCAAAAGGTCATTTTGCTGGTTTTGCGGTGAGGAGACTGTAAAAGACACCAATTGCACACGGTTTCATGAAAAAAAGTATTCCATTTACTCACTTCTTCATTAAAATTTTTCGCACTGTCAATGGTTTTGGGGTCATGGTGCTTTGAGATACAGCTATAATCAAGGTCCTTTGGAACAGAAATGTGGCTTCTAAGTGGCACTTCTTCCTCACAATTTTTAACAGTGGCTGAGAAGTCATTTTTATAATTTTTTGGGTCATGCTGCTGTGAAGTACAGCTATACTACAGGTCCTATTTTAAAAAATGTGGTTTTCTAACAGACATTTGTATCTTCACAATTGTCCACAGTGGCCAAAGGGTCCATGTTTTTTGAATTTTTGGGGGCATGGTTGCTGGTGAAATACAGCTAAGCTACAGTCCCTATTATTAAAAAAATGTGGTTTCTAACAAGACCATTGTGTTCTTCACAATTGTCAACAGTGGCCGAATGGTCAAAGGTCTTAGCTCACACTTCCACTTTGACTGTTTTCATTGCTGCATCATGAGGGCATTTTTGCCGTGTTAAGATGATGGACACCAGCCCTGGCTCTCACCGCACCCACTGTTACTCTTGCCCTGCTAGCTGAACCTGCGTGATCCATGTTTACAGCCACACCCACCTTGATCAGTAATTTCGTTCAACCCACTTGACAGTAGAATGCAGGATTTTCAGACTGGCTCGTTGACCACTACTCTACTGGGGACTGTGTTTTGCTTTCACATTCTAATGTTCATTGGTGGAACAAATGTCACCAGATAGAATGCAAGTAGGACAGGGATAGTCAATTCCAGTTCAACTAAAATGATGGTTCAAAGACTCCCTTTTTCCATCAATTTTTAATCAGTGAGTCAAGACCTCTCTCTCTATACTAGATATAGTTTAAGGGTCATGTTGCGGTCAGGAATAGAGGCAGAGTCAATGTCCTGTTCAACTAAAATGGTGGTTAATAGACTCCTGTTTTCCAGCACTTTTTAATCTGTGTGTCATGCAGTTTAAGGGTCCATGCATGCGGTCCAGACAGGGATAGTCAATGTCCCAGTTCACTAAAATGGTGCGGTTCAAAGACTCCTTTTTCCGGCACTTTTTAATCTGTGGGTCATCAGATTCAAGGGTCATGCGCGGTCCAGGAAGGTAGCCCAATGCAGTTCAACTAAAATGGGGGGTTAAAGACTGTTTTTTCCAGCACTTTTAATCTGGGGGCATGAAAATTTTAAAGGGGTATGCTCGGTCCAAAACAGGGATGTCAATGTCCTATCAACTAAAATGGTTTCAAAGATCCTTTTTTCGCCTTTTTAATCTGTGGGTCAGATATTTAAGGGTTTGGGCTGCGCCCCCGGGACAGGTATACAATGTCCAGTTCAACAAAAAATGATGTTTCAAATAATACTGCCTTCTGGCACTTTTTTAATTTGTGGGTCATGCGGGTTTTAAGGGTCATACTGGGACGGAAGGGAAGTGACTTTTTTTCTGTGCTCGCTGCCTTTGTCTTGCCAAAGGTGTAGCACATCCAGTTTACTGTTGTGGATGTTTTTCCAACTTCCCCCCCTGTTTGGGGGTTAGAATGAAACTTTGTTCCTCTCCCATAGACTTTATGGCACGCGATAATGTATCGGATACGGGTATCGAAAATGATAATTTCCGAAACCAACTATCGATCCGATAACGAAGTTGACACAATCGCCTCACTAATTTAAGTAAGGGGAATCGTTGACATTGAAGGGGTAATTGAAAGTGAGTTTTAGTTTAAGGTGGAGACCTGTTAAATTTTAAATTTTTTTTATTACCAAAGATGGGCGAATTTCTCAAAAAATTCGATTCGGACTTCGCCGAATTTTCCGACAAAATTTTTTTGGGGTCCGAAACAAAAATCGCGTTAAAACCAGCTATTTCCGGGCTGCACAGACCCTGCGGGTGCTTAGAACGTTGGGGCCATCTTAAATTGCAGAGGGAGCTTGGTTTGGTCTTATACATGTTGTTTTTTTAGTATGCATGCACAGACTCCCGCCCGCTCTTAAATCGCTTCATTAAAATTCCCGGGGGAACTTAAGAGGGCAAAACTGAAAAAAAAAACTGAAGCGGGAATGAAAACCCTGTAAAGTCATCCCAGTAAATGAAAAAAAAAAAAATAATTAAGAGCTGGAGCTCAGGGGGAAACATTAGGAGAGTGGGGAGGTGACCGGCAGCCACGCAGCATAGGTAGACAGTGGCAAATGATTTTTGGGAGGGGGAAAAACGTGCAGGCCACAGAGTGGACAATGACACAGGTGGAGGTCAGGGGAGCAGCAGCATGAGGTCAGGCAGTGGCACAATGACTGAAGGGGAGGTCCGGCGGCAGCACATGAGGCAGGGGGGCCAATGACATTTGGATGGGGGAAAAAAAAACAGAGCGGGCCACAGAGTGGCACAATGACACAGTGTGGGGTCACGGGAGCAGCAGCATGAGGTCGGGCAGTGGCACAATGCCCCGTGTGGGGTCACGGCAGAGCCACGCGCACATAAAAGTCAGACAGGGGCCAATACATTCTGGGGGGCAAAACAGGAGGAGGCCACAGAGTGGCACAATGTGGGGTGGGGGTCACGGCGGCAGCGCTTTTAGGGGGATGCACAATGACATTCTGGGGTGGCAAAACAGTAGCAGGCCACAGATGGCACAATAACACAGGGGGAGGTCAGGTAGCAGCAATGAGGTCAGGCAGGGGCACAATCAATTTCGGGAGGGGGCAAAAAACTGGGTAGGCCACAGAGTGGCACAATGAAGAGAGGGAGGGGGGGGGCAGCACAGAGTCAGAAGTGGCAAAAATGACACAGTGTGGAGGCCCCGGCAGCAGCCACAGCAGCCATGGGGGTCGAAGTGGGCACAATGCTTTTTTGGAGGTGGCAAAAAAAAGGATTTGGCCACAGAGTGGCACAATGACAGAGATTTGAGGTGAGGGCGGCAGGATCAACAGCATGAGGTCAGAGAGTGGCACATTGACACAGTGTGGATGTCACGGCACCAGAACAGCAGCAGCACATGGGGTCATGAGTTTACAATTGACAGAGGTTGAGGGGGGTGGCAATCCAGTCCCGGAAAAAGATGGGGAAGGCAATGGGGAAACGTCAGCAGTTGTGTGGCATCGGGGCGGGTGGCGGCACAAAATTTTTTCTGAGCAGGTAGTTTAAACCCCCAGACTGGCCTAAGGCATTGGTTTGTGAAACCTGGCCGATACACGCCTGTTTCACTTGAAAAAGGGTCGGTCTTTCCCAAACATTTTCCCGGGACAAGGGGGTTCTCCTTGGGGAACGAGGGCCCCCCCGCACAAAGACCCGCTCTGATGCCACACAACTGGCCGGGCAGGACAAGTTCCCCACCTGCAAATCGGAAGTTGCGGCCCCCAACCATTTTTGGGCTGCCCAGTAGCCAGGGGATTTCAACGGGGGTGGCAGAGTGCTGTCCAAGTGGGGCCACCACCTTTGGTTCGGGACTTGCTCCGGGTCCGGCTGCTGTGCTGGCGACTCCCCCCCTCATTAGGGGGGGTTAAAGGAAGCTGCTCCCCCATACTCCGACTTGGTTCTGCTGATGGAGCTGGACTGCTCCTACCCCCCCCCCCTTTTCCCCCAGCAGCCGGGGCATGTCGTGACCCTGGGGAAAACCCCCCATCCGACCGTCGGGGGGAGAGACGAAGCTGCAATAGGCAGGGGCCCAAACAACTACGGAGGTTTTCCCTAAGTTTTAAAAGTTTGTCCTCCCTCTCAAAGCGGGGAAAAAAGGCTCCCATTTTGGCCCGGTAGCGAGGGCCAATGGGGGAGGCCAAAAAGTCATCCCCCTGCCGGATGCGACTGTTGGGCTGTCACTAGAAGGCAAATCAGCAGCGCGGGCCATCTCACAAGTGACTCCGAGGGGCCCCTGCCCCCATCTCCACGGATAGTGCCAGGGGTGTTTGTGGGTCATCTGTCTGTCTTCCTCATCCCCCTTTATTTCCTCCATTGCTTTTTCCTCCTCTCTTTTCACTTGGGTAGAAAACCCCACTCATTTCCCCAAACAATGCCTTGCTCCAAGTCCTCCTCCTCCTCCATTTCAGTTCTCGGGGATCTGGGCCAGAGATGTATCGCCACATCTCCATCCCCTCCCCAGACAGTTTTTTTCACATCTGTTCCAGGAATAAAGCAGTGGAAGACTTATTCACCCCTAGCCCGGCGATGACAAATAACGGGGCCCCTCGAAGGGCCTCAACAAACGGAGGTTCACGCAAAAGCGCCACTGGTGACATAAAAAGTTACACAGGGGTTTACTCCTGTTCCCCTGGCATCAAAAAATCGTAATGGCCTTTCTCTGTTCATAAGTCTCCAACATTTGGGCGGGCGGGAAATTCCCCAAGGGAGGGGAAACATCCTATAAGAGTGTGTTGGGGGGGCCGTTCGCCGCTGCAACCGAGGAGGGGGGGTTCCTGGCTTTGACAATGGAAAAAGTGCAGCACGTTTCCTAGCCATTTTCGAATCTTCTGAAGATCTTGGAAATGGGGAATTTTTTTACAACAGATTGAACCTGCCCATGCAGGGCGCATGGACCACCCCCCTGGGTGCAGCCGGACACCTTTTCCTCCCATTGCCCCTCAGCATGTTTCCCCCGATTTTGCAGTTGGTCGGAGAAAAAGCCACACATCGATTTTTTGCTCATGACGCGAGCAGTTCCTCCCCTGTTGACTTCGTTGCCGGGCAACCCAGGGTAGAACTGCGGCACCGCGTGCCCTACACAGTGGATGTGGACATACTTGTGGGGGCTGAGATGGTAGTGGTGGTGGGGAGGGGGAGGGGACTTTGCGCAGGACCACAGTTTGAAACGTGGGGGAGAAAGCAGCGTTCCTGTAAAAGTTGTTTTGGTGTGCTTGGAGGAAGCACATTCACCCAGGGGGCCCCGTAAAGAAAAGTACGGCCCCGACCGTAGTTACACCCAACTCGGCGCTGCCGTGACCTTGGAACAACCCCCGATAAGCTCAAGGCAGCCCCACTTTCTTTCTACATTTTTAATGAAGTGCGGATTTCCCCTTTTTGGAAAAAAAAATTACAGTTGGAATCTCCATCCGCCGGGCACAACCCATAGTTTCCTAAACGGTGCGAGTCCACCATTTGGAAAAGGGGGAGGGACTGAGCACCAACAATTGGACAGGAGTACGGGCAGTTCTGCACCTTTTGGGGTTTTACGCATACTGTTGCTCTTTTTCAATCGCCCCTGAAAAATGCGGCGCCATGAGTACAAGGAGCGGGCATCGGCCGGAGATGATGTCAGAGAGAAACAGCTCCCTTTTCAGAGGGGTGGGCCTTACGGTAAAATGGCAAGTGCCATGGCCCTGCTGCTTTGCTTGGGCAGGATGGCCACCAAACTGAGCCACGTTTCTCCCAGGCCACCGGGTGGGGACGTTTCATGTGTTGACGCAGGGCCTGGTGCCAAAGTTAGCTTCCCGGCCACGCTTCACTTTCGCCCACAGATTCTAAATAACCCCAAATTTGGCTCCCCCCGTGTCTTAGCAAAGAACTGCCCCACTGCCGAGTAGTGTTTTACCGCCAACCCCGCACTGAGTGCTACTACCGCCCTGCCTCGCGAGCCCCTGTGCCGCTACTTTCTTGGAACTGCGAAGGGGTTTTTCACCCCGTGCCGTTGGGTCCCGACCTGCACTGCTACATCCTTTTGACTCACGGCCACACCCCACTTTTTGGGGTGCGCCGCTCCGACGCGCAAGCTGCGCCCCTTCTCCTACGATGATGAAGCCCTTCTTTCCCCGGCTCCCAAGTGCGGCCAGCTAATCACTCTATTTGTTTTCATCGCCGCGTCCTCATTCCGTTTGGTATGCCGAGGCGACCCCCACAAAATGACCTCCCATGCCACTCTCCACTCTCTATTTGCCGCCAACTCAAGAAGGGGGGGAATTTTGGGCCCCCATTTTTTTTCGCTCCAAATTGGGCTGCGCTTGCCCCCCTCAAATTGTTCACCCGCATATATGGCGCTGAGCCCGGCCCCACATAGTAGATCTTGGTGAGGGAACCGGATGGGACGAGGGGGGCTGGGACGGTAGGGCCCTGACCCCACTCCGGGGCCATACCAACTTAGGGTTGTGTCTGACTTCCCCCCGACTTTTGGCGGGGTTGTCAGATTCATCTGGGGAAAGTGGATGACTAGTAAAACCAAATCAAGAACCCTTTGGGTTGTAAAGAACACACGGCCGCTAGTGACAGCCAGTTTGGCCTCACCGAGTCCCCCTGCTGCGAGGTCCCCTTGCTGGCTGCGCCCTGGGCCTGTTCCAGGAATGTTATGCCACTCGCGGGTGCAACCCCCCCTGCCACCTGTCTGTCTGACATACGTTTGTTCAAAAATGTACAACATGTTTGATGAAGATATCTGTATATGATAAATAAAAACCCCTGTATTTGTCCAATAAACCCCAGTAAAAAAGCTTGGGTAACCCTTGGATAAAAACTGCCTAAAAAAAGGGCCCAGGAAAATTTACTGAAAAAAACTGGTTTTTATGAAGTAAAGGCTTAATTAACCTAGGATATGAATTATGCACATTATTTCTTCTGTGGGGGTGAAAAAGAAAGTTTTTTTACGAGTGCAACTGCAGAAAAATACTTATTTTAACCCTTGGATGAAATTGCGCCAAAAAATTGAGCCACCACAAATACTACTTTGTAGCGTGTTACAAGGCTGTTTTCCAAACGCACACAACAAGAAAAAAATTGAATTAACCTTTGTTTTGTGAATTAGGCTAAGGAAAAATTTATATATTTTGGCGGTGAAAAAGACGGTTTCTTGGAGTCACCACAGCTGAAAAACAAGCTTAATTAACCCTGGATGTAAATTGCCCCAAAAGAATTGACCACCAAAACTACAGCTTTGTAGCGTTTACAAGGGCCGTGTTTTTTTACGCTACACAAAAGAGTAAAATTGTAATTTTAACCTTTGCTTATAATTTTGGCTACGGGAAAAAATGATATATTTTGGCGGTAAAAAGAGGGTTTTTTTTGGGGAGCGGTTTGTGAGCAGCCCCCAGGATAAATCTATGTAAATTAGAGTTTGAGTATAGGGAAAGCTTGGCATTTTAGGGGGGGGAAAGTGAGGGTTAATGCTAAAAGGTTTTCATGTTGGGATCAATAACTAAAATTTGTTGTTTAAAAAAAATACCAAGCTTTCCTCCTTTAAGACCATACAGATATCATAACCTTTTTAGGACGATGATTGTGCAAATAGGGATTCAAGACAACACGATTCCATGTAAATCCTGCAACAAGCAATGAGTTTCGACTTCATGTCCCAAGAAGATGGCTGATAAAACCAGAAACTTATCTGCCCGGCAACACTTTGAATCAATAGAGAAATTTGTGCCCAAAACCCCCCTATGGATTGTCCCACTGCCGGCTCCCCCCCCACGCATTCCAATAACTATTGGCCCCGCGAAAAAAGTTAATAGGGGATGGATAAGATTGAATCGGAACAACTGTCCCGACTCTTTCTTTCATTGGCCGGCCCGTGCACCAGACATTGATTTGGAGTACCGGGGTGGGAACAAGAAACCCCTTGTCGCTTTACCACCCCCACACAATAGCTTTGTAGCGTGTTCAATGCCGTGTTTTTTTTCGCTACACAACAAGAATAAAATTGTAATTTAAACCCTTTGCTTATGAAATTTGGCACAGGAAAAAATGTATATATTTTGGTGGGAAAAAAAACGGTTTTTGGGGGGCACCACAGCGAAAAACAACGATTAAATTTAACCCCGGGTGTAAATTGCGCCAAAGAATTTAGCCCCCCAAAACTATTAGCTTTGTAGGTGTTTTCAGGCCGTGTTTTTTTTCCTACACAAAAAGAGAAAAATTGTAATTAACCTTGCTTTTTTGAATTTGGCACAGGAAAAAAGTATATATTTTGGGGGTGAAAATGAAAGGTTTTTTTGGGGTCCCCCACCCGCTGAAAAACAAAGCTTTTAAATTTAAACCCCGGATGTAAATTGCCCCCAAAGAATTGAGCCACCCAAACTTTCCAAACTTTTTACGTGTTTCCCAAACCTGGGTTTTTTTTGCTACACAACAAGAGATAAAAAATTGAATTAAACCTTTTTGCTTGTAATTAGGCTAAAAAAAAAAAAGGAAAAAAAGTATATATTTTTTGGGATGAAAAAGAAAGGTTTCTTTTGGGGTCCCACAGCTTTAAAAACAACCTTAATTTTAACCCCGGGGTTTAAAAAAACCCCCAAAGAATTTTAGCCACCACAAACTACTGCTTTGTAGTGTGGTTTTTAAAAATTTCCGTGTTTTTACGCTACACAACAAAAAATTAAAAATTTTAAATTTTAAAAATTTTCTTTGGGAAAAAAAGGGACAGGGAAAAAAGTATATATTTTGGGGGGGTGAAAATGACAGTTTTTTTGGAGTCACCACAGCTGAAAAAACAAAAGCTTAATTAACCCCCTGGATGTAAATTTCCCAAAGAATTTAGCCAAAACCAAAAAACTACTTCAGCTTTTTAAACGTGTTACAAAAAGCCGTTTTTTTATGCTACATAACAAAAAATAAAATTGGGAATTAACCTTTCTTTGAATTAGGCTACAGGAAAAAAAGGGATATATTTTGGGGGTGAAAATGACGGTTTTTGGAGTCAACCCCACTGAAAAAAAACCTTAATTAACCCCTGGAAATAAAAAAAGCGCCAAAGAATTAAAAAAAAACCCCCCCACAAATACTTTTCTTTTTAAAACGTGTTACAATGCCGTGGTTTTTTTTTTGCTAAAAACCCAAAAAAGATAAAATTTTTAATTTTAAACCTTGTCTTGTGAATTAGGCTACAGGGAAAAAAGTATAATTTTGGCGGGGAAAATAACGGGTTTTTTGGAGTCACCACAGCTGAAAAAAAAAAAACCTTAAAATTAAAAACCCCTGGGGTTTAAAAATTGCGCCCCAAAAAAATTGAGCCCCCAAAAAACTACTACCCCTTTTTAGCGGTTACAATCCGTGTTTTTTACGCTACACAACAAGATAAAAAATTTTAAATTAAAACCTTTTCCCTTTTTGGGAAATTTGGGGTACCCGGAAAAAAGTAAAAATTTTTTTTGGTTGGGAAAAAGACGGTTTCTTGGAGCACCACAGCTGAAAAAAAAAAAAGCTTAATTTTAACCCCTTTTTTGTAAAAATTGGGACCCCAAAAAATTGAAAACAAACCAAAAAACAAATAGCTTTTGTTAAACGTGTTTCAATGCCCGTTTTATTACGCTACACAACGAAATAAAATTTAAAATTAAAACCCTTTCTTTGAAATTTGGCTACAGGAAAATTTTTAAATATTTTGGCGGTGAAAAAAAGATTTGGTTTTTTTGGGGTCACCAAAGGGTGAAAAAAATACGCTTAATTTAACCCCCCCGGAAAGTAAATTTTCCCCCAAAAAAATTTAGCCACCCCCAAAGTACTAGCTTTTGTAGCGTGTTTTAAAACCCGTGTTTTTTACGCTACACAAAAAGAGGGAAAAAATTTGGGAATTTTAAACCCTTTTCTTGTTTAATTTTGGCTACAAAAAAAATTTTATAAAAATTTTGGCGGGGAAAATGAAAAGGTTTTTTTGGAGTCCCCCCAATCCCGCTTTAAAAAACGCTTAAAATTAAACCCCGGGTGTAAATTGGGGCCCAAAAATTTTAGCCACCACAAACACTAAATTTTGGGAGCGTTTTACAATGCCGTGTTTTTTTAGCTAAAAACAACAAAGATTTAAAATTGAAATTAACCTTTGCTTGGGGAAAATTTGGCTACAGGAAAAATTAAAAAATTTTTGGGGGGTGAAAATGACGGTTTTTTTGGGGTCCCCCCACAGCTTTTTTTTAAAAACAACGCTTAAAATTTAAACCCCCGGATTTAAATTGCGCCAAAGAAAATTGGGGCCACCACAAACTGCTAAACCCTTTTTAGCGTGTTCAATGGGAAGTTTTTTTATCTACAACAACAAGAATTTAAAATTTTTAATTAACCCCTTTTCTTTTTGAATTAAGCTACAAGAAAAAATGTAAAATATTTTGGGGGGTGAAAATGACGTTTTTTTGGGAAATCACCACACTGAAAAACCCAAAAGCTTAATTTTAAACCCCGGAAGTAAAAATTTGGGGCCCCCCAAAAGAATTTAGCCCCCACAAACAATTTGCTTTGTACGTGTTACAATGCCGTTTTTTTTTTACGCTACACCAAAAAGAATTAAAATTGTAATTAAAACCCTTTTCTTTGGAATTTGGCTACAGGAAAAATGTATATATTTTTGGGGGTGAAAATGGGCGGTTTTTTTGGGGTCACCAAAAGCTTAAAAACAACCTTAAAAATTTAAACCCCCGGATGAAATTGCGCCAAAAAATTTTAGCCCCCCAAAACAACAGCTTTTAGCGTTTTAAAAATTCCGTGTTTTTTTTTCGCTACAAAAAAGAGAAAAAAAATTTTAATTTAACCTTTTCCCTTTTGAATTAGGCTATAAGGGAAAAAAGTATATATTTTGGCGGGGAAAATGACGGTTTTTTTTTGGGGTCCAAACCCCAGCGAAAAAAAAAACCCCTTAATTTAACCCCTGGGGTTTTTAAAATTTCGCCAAAGAATTTGAGCCAAAACCCCCCAAAATACTAAACTTTTTAGCGTGTTACAATGCCGGGGTTTTTTTACCCTAAAACAACAAGAGATTAAAAAATTTTAAATTAACCCTTTGGGTTTTTGAATTAGGCTACAGGAAAAAAGGGAAAATATTTTTTGCGGTGAAAAAGACGGAAATTTTTTGGAGTCACCACAGGGTCAAAAACAACGATTAATTAACCCCTGGAGGGGAAATTGCGCCAAAAAATTTAGCCCCAAAAAACTAAAAAGCTTTGGGAGCGTGTTTCAATGCCGTGGGTTTTTTTATCAAAATAAAAAGAGATAAAAAATTTTAATTAACCTTTTCTTGTGAATTAGGGTTTCAGGAAAAAAAAGGGATATATTTTGGCGGTGAAAATGGGCGGTTTCTTGGGGTCAAACCAAAAGCTAAAAAAAAACCTTAATTAACCCCGGGTGTAAATTTTCGGGCCCAAAAATTAACCACCACAAACTACTACTTTGTACGTGTTACAATGCCGTGGTTTTTTTTTGCTACAAAAACATGAGATTTAAAAATTTTAAATTTAAAATGGTTTCTTGTGAATTAAGGGTCAGGAAAAAATGTAAAAATATTTGGGGGTTTAAAAATAAAGGTTTTTTTGGAGACACCAAAAAGCTTGAAAAACAACGCTTAATTTTAAAACCCCCGGAAAGTAAATTGCGCCCCAAAAAATTTTAGCCAAAACCCCAAAATACCAAAATTTGTACGTGTTACAATGCCCTGTTTTTTTTTGCTACACAACAAAGATAAAATTGTAATTAACCTTTGCTTGTGAATTAAGGCCCCACAGGAAAAAAAGTAATATTTTTGGGGGGAAAAAAACGGTTTTTTTGGAGTCACCACAGCTGAAAAAAAAAAGCTTTAAATTAAAACCCCCGGATGTAAATTGCACCCCAAAAAAATTTAGCCCCCACAAACCCAAAATAGCTTTGGGAGCGTGTTTTCAAAAAGCCTGTTTTTTTTTTACCACACAACAAAAGGGTTAAAATTGGGAATTAACCTTTGCTTTTGAAAAAAGGCTAAAAGGAAAAATTGGGAAAATATATTGGGCGGGGAAAAAAGAGGATTTTCTTTGGGGTCACCAAAACTGAAAAAACGAAAGCCTTTTAATTTAAACCCCCTGGATGTAAATTGGGGCCAAAGAAAAAGACCCACCACAAAAATAACCCACTTTGGGAGCGGTTATAATCCCCTGTTTTTTACGCTACCCCAACAAGAGAAAAATTTGGGAAAAAAACCTTTTGGGTTGTGAATTAGGCTACCCCGGGAAAAAAATATATATTTTGGGGGGTGAAAATTTACGGTTTTTTTGGGGTTTACCACCCCTGAAAAAAAAAACGCTTAATTTTAAACCCCTGGATGTTTAAAATTGCGCCAAAGAATTGAGCCCCCCAAAACCAAAAAAACTGCTAGCCCTTTTGTAGCGTGTTTTCAATGGCTTTTTTTTTTACGGGTACAAACAACAAGAGATAAAATTTAATTAAACCCTTTTTCTTTTAAAAATTAAAAGGCTACAAAAAAATGTATATATTTTGGGGGGTGAAAATGGGCGGTTTCTTGGAAATCACCACAGCTGAAAAACAACGCTTTTAATTTTAAACCCCCGGATTAAATTTTCGCAAAAATTGAGGGCCCCCAACAAACTACTAGCTTTTATGTAAACGGTTACAATGCCGGTTATAACGCAAAACAACAAGAGAAAAAAAATTTTAATTAACCTTTTCTTTGGGGAAATTAGGCCCACAGAAAAATTGTATATATTTTTGGGGGGTGAAAATTTACGGTTTTTGGAGTCACCACAGCCTTTAAAAACAACGCTTAAATTTTAAACCCCGGATGTAAAAATTGCGCCAAAGAAATTTAGCCCCCCAAAAAACTAATAACCCTTTTTAGCGTGTTACAAATTTCCGTGTTTTTTAAAGCTACACAACAAAGAAAAATTTTAATTAACCTTTGCTTTTGGGAAAAAAAGGGTTTCATAAAAATTGTAATATTATGGCGGTTTAAAAAGAAGGGTTTTTTGGGGTCAACACAGCTGAAAAAAAAACCTTAAAATTTAAACCCCTGGGTTTTTAAATTGCGCAAAAGAATTAGCCAACAAACCCACTACTTTTTAGCGTGTTAAATGCCGTGTTTTTTTTCGCTACACAACAAGAGATAAAATTGTAATTTAAACCCTTTTCTTGTGGGAAATTTGGTTCGGAAAAAAAGTAATAAATTTTGGGCGGTGAAAAAGACGGTTTTTTTGGAGTCACCACAGCTGAAAAAAAAACCTTAATTAACCCCCGGGTGTAAATTGCGCCAAAAAATTTAGCCCCCCACAAACTACTACTTTTTGTACGATTTAAAAAATGCCTGGTTTTTTTTCTCTAAAACAACAAGGGGAAAAAAATTTTAATTAACCTTTGCTTGGAATTAAAGGGTACAGGAAAAAAAAGTTTTATTTTTTGGGGGGGGAAAAAGAAAGTTTTCTTGGAGTCACCACAGCTGAAAATCAAAAAGCTTAATTAACCCCTTTGGGTGTAAATTGCGCCAAAGAATTTTAGCCACCACAAACTACTAGCTTTTTTTAGCGTTTTTTACAATGCCGTGTTTTTTTTCGCTAAAACAACAAGAGATAAAATTGTAATTAACCTTTTCTTTGAATTAGGCTACAGGAAAAATGTATAATTTTGGCGGAAAATTTACGGTTCTTGGTCACCAAAGCTGAAAAACAAAAGCTTGGGTTTAAACCCCTGGAAAATTTTAAAATTTCTCCAAAGAAAAGAGGGCCCCCCACAAACTACTAGCTTTATGCGTGTTAACCCAAAGCCGTGTTTTTTTTAACCGCACACAACAAAAAAAAAAATTTTAATTTTAAACCTTTTTCTTGTTTAATTAGGCCCACAGGGAAAATGTATAAATTTTTTGGGGGTGAAAAAACGGTTTTCTTGGGAACCCCCAAATAAAAAAAAACAACCTTAATTTACCCCCGGATTTAAATTGGGGCCAAAAAAATTGGGGCCCCCCACAAACAAATAGCTTTGGGAGCGGGTTAAAAATGCCCTGTTTTTTACGCTACACCAACCCAAAAGATAAAATTGTAATTAAAACCCTTTTCTTGTGAATTAGGCTACAGGAAAAAAGGGATAATTTGGGGGGAAAAAAACGTTTCTTTGGGGTCACCACAGCGAAAAACAACCCCTTTAAATTTAAACCCCCCGGAAGTAAATTGTGCCCCCACAAACACCGTATATTTTTTCGAGTATAAGCCGACCCAAGTAAAAAGCCGAGGCACTTTCTTTTGCCCCCAAAAAAAGGGAAAAATTTTTTTTACTCGAGTTTTAATCTAGGGTAAAAAAAGCAGCGCTACTGGAAAAATTTTAAAAAAAAAAAAATTTGGGTTACCAATAAAAATTTCATAGGCAGTTTTTTGTCCCCCCCCTAGGCAAATAAGGTGGATTTTTATGGCCCCATAAAGCAGGTATAGGCAGGTTTTTTTCCCCCATAAGGGATTAAAAAAGGCAGTTATTTTGTCCCCCCATAAGCAATTATAGGCAGGAAATTTTTTGGCCCCCTACCAGGTATTTGGGGAGGGATATGGCCCCATAGACAAAGGGAATAGGCAGGTATAAAAGGCCCCCATAGGGGGTATTGGGCAGGCCCGAGGCAGGGAAAGGGCCACTGTAGCGGTTTTAGGGGAGGTAAGGGGGCCGGGCCCGTAGGGAGGTATAGGGGGAGGTATAGGTCCAGCGAAGGAGGGATAAGGGGCCCAAACTGTAGGGCCCCGGGGTAGGGAGATATAGGGCCCGGGTATAGGCGGGTGTAAAGCAGGAAAAGGGGTTTTAAAAAAAAACAAAAACAATTACTTTTTCCTTGGGTCCCCCCCTGGGTTCGTCCCCCTCGCTGGCCCCCCCCCTCCTCGCTGTCCGGCCCCCCGCCCCAAATTCCCCGCACCCCTTTTGGCACAGCGGGTTTACGCATCAGGCCGCGCACCAGCGCGATGAAACAAAAACCCCGCCTGTGCCGAAAAAAAAAAAATGCGGGGGGCCGCAGACCCCCCGGGGTCCCCCCTTCGGGGGGCCCCGGAAACCTCCCCTCGTCCCCCCATGGTTTTCCCCTTTACCTTTATGCGCTCCCGGGGTAGTCTCATATAGGTGGGAAGGGGTTTCCCCGGGCAGGCCCGGGCCAGCCAGCGGGCCCCGGGCACTGGCCTGTAAATTTTGGGAATTTAGCAAAA
Organism: Phyllomedusa bahiana; assembly: GCA_025379985.1. Classification (NCBI taxonomy): domain Eukaryota; kingdom Metazoa; phylum Chordata; class Amphibia; order Anura; family Hylidae; genus Phyllomedusa; species Phyllomedusa bahiana. The sequence goes on from JAODAL010005621.1 coordinate 96,253, forward strand.
AGCGCTCCCTGAGGGGCCCCCAAAATTTGCTGAAAACATCCCCGTCGGCGGCCCCCGACCATTTGCAAACGCCCGAGCGCCCCACAGTGAATAGTATAACCAGGGAGAATTTTTTTTTAACTCATTTTTTTTTGGCTGAAAACTCGGCTTAAACTCGAGAAAATACTTTTAGCTTTTGGGAGCGTGTTACAAGCCGTGTTTTTTTTTCCTACACAACCCAAAAGATAAAATTGTAATTAACCTTTTGCTTTTGAATTAGGCTACGGAAAAAAATTTTTATATTTTTGGGGGTGAAAAAGGGCGGTTTCTTGGAGTCCCCCCCACAGCTGAAAAAAAAACGCTTAATTAACCCCTGGGGTGTAAATTGGGGCCAAAAATTAGCCACCACAAACTACTAGCTTTGTAGCGTGTTTTAAAAATTTCCGTGGTTTTTTTCACTACACAACAAAAAGATAAAATTGTAATTAACCCTTCTTTGAATTAGGGTACAGGAAAAATGTATATATTTTTTGGGGGGTGAAAAAAGAAAGGTTTCTTTTAGTCCAAACCCCAGCTAAAAAAAACGCTTTTTTTTTAAACCCCCGGATGTAAATTTCGGGCCCAAAAAAATTTTAGCCCCCAAAACTACGAGCTTTTTTAGCGGGTTATAAAGCCGTGTTTTTTTTTCACTACACAAAAAGAATAAAAATTTTTAATTTTAAACCTTGCTTTTTGAATTAGGCTACAGGAAAAAAAGGGAAAAATTTTTGGCTTTAAAATGAAAGGTTTTCTTTGGGGTCCCCCACATTGAAAAAAAAACGCTTTTAAATTTAAACCCCCGGATGTAAAAAGCGCCACCCCCCCAAACAAATAGCTTTGTAAGCCCTGTTACAATCCGTGTTTTTTTTTCGCTACAAAAACAAGAGATAAAATTGTAATTAAAAATTTTCCTTTTGGGGAAAAAGGCCCACAAGGGGAAAAAAGGGAAAATATTTTTTTTTCGGTGAAAAAGAAAGGGTTCTTGGAGTCCCCCCAAGCTCAAAAACAACGCTTTAAATTAAAACCCCCGGAAAGGAAATTTTGCGCTTTAAAAAATTTTAGCCACCCAAAAAACCCACAAACTTTGTTCGTGTTATAAATGCCCGTGTTTTTTTCACTACCAACAAAAGATAAAAATTTTAATTAACCTTTTCTTGTGAAATTCCCACAGGAAAAAAAGTATATAATTTTTGGGGGTGGAAAAAAACGGTTAAAATGGAGTCACCACAGCCCCCAAAAAAAAACGCTTAAAAAAAAACCCCCGGGGTTAAATTGCAAAAAAAAATTGAGCCCCCACAAAAAAGCCCTTTGTACGGGGTTACAATTCTGTGTTTTTTACGCTACACAACAAAAGAAAAAAAATTTTAAAATTTAAACCTTTTTCTTGTGAATTAGGGTACAGGGGAAAAAAAGTAAAATATTTTGGCGGTGAAAAAGACCGGTTTTTTTTGGTTTAAACCCCAAACTGAAAAACAAAGCTTTAAATTTTTCCCCCGGATGTAAATTGCCCACAAAAAATTGAGCCACCACAAACTACTAGCTTTGGGAAAACGTTTACAATTGGGCCCTGTTTTTTAACGCACACAACAAGAGATAAAAATTTTTAATTAACCTTTGGGTTGTGAAAATTTGGCCCACAGGGAAAAAAGTAAATTTTTGGGGGTGAAAAAGATGGTTTCTTTTGGGGTCACCACAGCTGAAAAAAAAAGGGTTTAATTTAAACCCCCGGATTAAAATTTCCCACCACAAACACCGTATATTCCCCGAGTATAAGCCGACCCAGTTAATCCAAAGGGGACTTTAAACCTTTTTTCCCCAAAAAACGGGGAAAAAAATTATTGACTCGAGAAAAAGCCAAGGGGGAAAAATTCAGCGGCTACGGTAAATTTAAAAAAAAAAAAAATGGATAAACCCAAAAAAAAAAAAATAGGCATTTAAAAATTTCCCCCCCCCTAGGCCCAATTTTTAGCGGATAAAAAAAGGCCCCCATTTTGCAGGAAAAGGGAGGTATTTTGGCCTCCCCAAAGGCCCAAATTTTAAAAGGGGAGTTTTAAGTCCCCCCCTAAGCAATTTTTGGCAGGTAAATTTGGGGCCCCCTACGCCCGGGAATAGGCAGTAAAATGGCCCCCAAAAACAGGTAATAGGCAAAGGGATAAGGGCCCCCTAGGCAGGGGATAGGGGGAGGCTTAGCAGGAAAGGGCCACTGTAGGGAGGGATGGGGAGGTTAAAAGGGGCCCGCTGTAGGGGAAATATAGGGGCCACGTAGGGGAGGTATAGGGCAGGCTTTTAGGCAGGTATTTGGGATCGTAGGCAGGGAAGGGGCCCCTGAAGGCAGGGGTTGGGCAAGGTAAAGGGCCCCGCTGAAAGGGAGTAAAGGGCCAACTGTAGGGCGGCGTAGGCAGATATAGGGCATATAGGCGGCGTAGCAGGCATAGGCATTTTTAAAAAAAACAAAAAAAATTACTTTTCCTGGCTCCCCGGGTGCTCTTTGTCTCCCTCGCCCTCCGCCCTTTCCCCGCTCGCCCGGCCTCCCCCCCGATTTCCTGCATCTTCTCCGGCCGGCGGGTTTGACGTCATCAGGCCGCGCACGCAGCGTGATTTACAAAACCTGGGCCCGTCCGGGGAAAATCGGGCGGCCCCCAACGCCCCGGGGTCCACTGCGGAACACGGAGCGCTCGCTCTGTGCCCCCCAGTGGTATCCCTTCACCTGTATGCGCTCCGGAGTAGTCGCATATAGGTGAAGGGATCGCGGACAGTGCCCGGGCCAGCGCAGCGCCCGGACACTGTGCGCTGTACTTGGCATTCAGCTATATGCGCTCCCTGAGGAGCCGCATATAGCTGAAGTGTCCCTGTCGGCGCACGAGCCATCGCAGCGCCCGAGCGCCGACAGTGACTCGAGTATAAGCCGAGGTAGAGTTTTTCAGCTCATTTTTTTGGCTGAAAAGCTCGGCTTATACTCGAGTATATACGGTACTAGCTTTGTAGCGTGTTACAATGCCGTGTTTTTTACGCTACACAACAAGAGATAAAATTGTAATTAACCTTTGCTTGTGAATTAGGCTACAGGAAAAATTTATATATTTTGGCGGTGAAAAAGACGGTTTCTTGGAGTCACCACAGCTGAACAACAACGCTTAATTAACCCCTGGGTGTAAATTGCGCCAAAGAATTGAGCAACCACAAACTACTAGCTTTGTAGCGTGTTATAATTGCAGTGTTTTTTACACTACAAAAAAAGATATAAAATTGTAATTAACCTTTGCTTGTGAATTAGGCTACAGGAAAAATTTATATATTTTGGCGGTGAAAATGACGGTTTCTTGGAGTCACCACAGCTGAAAAACAACGCTTAATTAACCCCTGGATGTAAATTGCGCCACCACAAACTACTAGCTTTGTAGCGTGTTACAATGCAGTGTTTTTTACGCCACACAACAAGAGATAAAATTGTAATTAATCTTTGCTTGTGAATTAGGCTACAGGAAAAATGAATATATTTTGGCGGTGAAAAAGACGGTTTCTTGGAGTCACCACAGCTCAAAAACAACGCTTAATTAACCCCTGGATGTAAATTGCGCTAAAGAATTGAGCCACCACAAACTACTAGCTTTGTTGCGTGTTACAATGCCGTGTTTTTTACACTACACAACAAGAGATAAAATTGTAATTAACCTTTGCTTGTGAATTAGGCTACAGGAAAAATGTATATATTTTGGCGGTGAAAAGACGGTTTCTTGGAGTCACCACAGCTGAAAAAACAACGCTTAATTAACCCCTGGATGTAAATTGCGCCAAAGAATTGAGCCACCACAAACTACTAGCTTTGTAGCGTGTTACAATGCTGTGTTTTTTACGCTACACAACAAGAGATAAAATTGTAATTAACCTTTGCTTGTGAATTAGGCTACAGGAAAAATGTATATATTTTGGCAGTGAAAAAGACGGTTTCTTGGAGTCACCACAGCTGAAAAACAACGCTTAATTAACCCCTGGATGTAAATTGCGCCAAAGAATTGAGCCACCACAAACTACTAGCTTTGTAGCGTGTTACAATGCCGTGTTTTTTACGCTACACAACAAGAGATAAAATTGTAATTAACCTTTGCTTGTGAATTAGGCTACAGGAAAAATGTATATATTTTGGCGGTGAAAAAGACGGTTTCTGGAGTCACCACAGCTGAAAAACAACACTTAATTAACCCCTGGATGTAAATTGCGCCAAAGAATTGAGCAGCCAAAAATGAAGTGGTATTTGTATTGTAAAAACGCTCTTTCTTTAAATGAATACTGTACAACAGGAACTGGCTTAGATCCCCCTTGGATATTCAATGTGCTGTGAGCAGATAGGATTTAAATGTATATGCAGATCCAATACCCCACAAAATCAGAAATAGAACGTTAAGAGAAGCAGTCTCTGAGACAAGCTGAGACACCCCACAAAAATCGCTGTATAAAAATCAGTTCTTCAGTAAGAGCTATCAGCCGCAGCAGTACCTTCCCTGATCAGTACAGTGAGAGGAGTGTGAGCTCCCAGCGTCGCGCCCGGACTTATATAGTGCGGTGACGTCACAGAATCCCGCCGGTCTCTGATCGGCTTCATCTTTGGACATGTCATGCAGGCTATGCCCTTCTTCCTCCCAGAGTTCTTTGCCCCATGTAACGCCATGTGCTCGCAGCCATTTTATCAATGAAAAGCACACTTCGTTCACCCGAAGTGCCACAAACTTCGACATCGTTCAGATCCGAAGTTTTCCTGAAATTCTAAAAGAAGTCCACTGCGTTAGAATCAGTTCACCCATCTCTAATTATCTCCTAAAGATCTAAACAAAAACATTAGTTTACCCTCTGTTTAATTGCATTTAATTAGGGCAAGTGGCTTTTAATGTTATTTCACTGTTTATGTGTCCCTCAATCTAATTCCAAGTTGGGTGGAAAACTGAGCCCTTGAAAAAAGTTTAATTTATGGTATTCTGAGTGTTTACATTTTTTCTTACGAATGTAAAAAAGATGTAAGTTTTTAAGTTTAGAATGAAGCTGCATACATTTTTCACACATTCGTTATTTATATTTATTGCTTTTCAACTTATCAGCCTGCGACATTACTAATGTGCCAATGTACAGTGACGCGCCAAACATATACGCTAATCGCCTCAAAACTTAGGCAACATTTTCGAACGCACATTCACCACTTTCACATAGTTAAATAGTTAGTATGGTTGAAAAAAGACACGTGTCCATCAAATTCAACCAAGGGTGGGGAAAAAGTGGGTGAAGGGAGGGAGACAAGGATGTTAAGCCCAGCCTCCCACTGGTGAATGCCCTGAAACCCACAAGGTAAGAACCAATCTGCTCCAGTGTAGACCCTATCTCTGACCCCAGAGCCTCCACCAGCCAGATCCAGACTTTTACATAGCTACATACATTCATATTCTTTAGTTTCAGGTAGGTATCTAAGCCTTTCTTGAAACTCACAACTGTTCCTGCTGTGACCAGTTCCTCAGGGAGGCTATTTCACAGATTTACATTTCTTACAGTGAAGAACGCTTTTCTCCTCTGGAGATTGAATACTTTTCTCTCTAGCAGAAGGGAATATCCCCTTGTCTTTTGAGGGAGCTTTACATGAAATAATTTTTCCCCATACTTTTTGTAGGGACCATTTATATATTTATATAAATTAATCATGTCCTCCCAAAGCCATCTTTTCTCAAGACTAAAATAAGTTCAATTCTACTAACCTCTCTTCATCACTAAGATGCTCTGTTTCCCTTATAAGTTTGGTTGCTCGTCTTTCCACTATCTCTAGCTCCATTACATCTTTTCTATAAACTGGGGCCCAGAACTGAACAGCATATTCTGATTAAGGTCGCACCAATGCTTTATACAGCGGTAGAATTACATCCTTGTCCCGCGAGTCCATGCCTATTAATACACGCCAATATCTTACTTGCCTTAGAGGCAGCTGATTGACACTGCATGCTGTTCTGTAGTCTATAATCTACAAGAACACCCAGATCTTTCTCAACAAGCGATTCTCCAAGTTTTTCACCCGCTAGGACATATGATGCCTGCAGATTATTTCTACCCAGATGCAGAACCTTACTCTTATCCACATTGAACCTCATTTGCCAAGTGGATGCCCAAACACTCAGTGTGTCCTGGTCTGCTTGCAATTTATGAGCATCATCCATTGATTGCACTAGCCTACATAGCTTGGTGTCATCTGCAAAAATAGAAACCGTGCTATTGATCCCCTCCACAATATCATTAATAAATACATTAAATAAAAGAGGACCCAATACTGGGGCCTGTGGCACGCCACTTATAACAGGGGACCATTCAGAGTAGGAGCCATTTACCACCACTCTCTGAGTACGATCTAATAGCCAGTTTTAAATCCAATTACACACTGTTATTTCTAACCCAATGGATTCTAATTTACCCAACAAATGCTTATGAGGGATAGTGTCAAATGACTTTGCAAAGTCTAAAAACACAATGGGTAACATTTATCAAAAGTGTCTTACTTTTAGACAGTGTAAACTTAGACTAGACAGTCTTAAATTGTGACAAATTTATCATAGTGTTGATAAATCTGGCGCAGGTTAGAACTGTGTAGTCTCAGTTTGTACCATCTTTAAGTTGGCTTACTTTTACGCCAGAATTTGGTTGCACATCCTGGTGCATTTTTTGTCACATTGAAACCACGCCCCCTTTCCATGAAACCACGCCCCTTTTACGAAGGGACACCCCCTTTGTCGGACGCGGCGCAGAAGCGCCTGAAACTGTGTACAACACATAGTAAATGTGTCGAAAAGCTTGTTTTTGGGGCATATTGAGCCAGAATTCTGGCGCAACTGCCTTGATGAATCTGCCCCAATACACACAGCCGCCCCGCTATCCAGTCTTCTACTCACCTCTTCATAAAAGCAGATCAGGTTAGTTTGATAACTTCTGTACTTAGTAAAACCATGCTGGCAATCACTTATAATATTGTATTCTTCTACATATTCCTGTATATAGTCCCTTAGGAGCCCCTCAAAATTTTTTCCCACAACAGATGTTAAGATTACCGGTCTATAATTATCTATGCAAGATTTGGAGCCTTTTTTGAAGATGGGAACTACATTTGCCTTGCGCCAGTCTCCTGGAACTATACCAGTAACCAGAGAATCTCTAAATATCATATACAGGGGCACACTGATAACCGAGCTGAGCTCTTTAAGAACTCTTGAGTGTAAGCCATCTGGGCCTGGAGCCTTGTTCACATTAAGCTTATTTAACTTGGCTTGGACCTTTTCTACACTGAGCCATCAATTATAGCAGATGATGTATTAACAGTACTGGCACCACTTACATCTGCACTGGGCCCACCCCAATCAACTGCTTTCTCATCGTTAATATATACTGAGCTGAAGAACCTATTTAGTACCTCTGACTTACCTGGTCCTCAGTGACCAACTCCCCATCACAGTTTTTTAAGGGTCCTACATGCTCCGACTTTGGCTTTTTGGCTTTTTGGGGTTAGTCTTGCTGTCCTTGGCCACCTGCCTTTCATTTTGAATTTTAGCTTCTTTCATCACTTTTTTACAGATTTTATTAAGCTCTTTGTAATTTTAAAAGGCTGATGCTGACCCTACTGACTTATATTTTTAAATGCCCTTTTTATATTATTTATTGCCCTTTTAACAGAAGGTATAAGCCATGTTGAATTTAGTTTTAATTGACTATACTTATTACCCATAGCAATATATTTTGCTATAAGTTCCCCCAGAGTATACTTAAAGCTTTCCCAATTGGCTTCTGCATCACTATTTGCTAATAGCTGCTCCCAGGCTATGTCCTGTATTGCCTACCTCATTAAGGGGATATTGGCCCTTTTAAAATTAAATGTTTTTGCCCCCCCGCTTTGTGTTTTTTTTTCCAGTTTACACTAAAATGAATTATATTGTGGTTGCTGTTACCTAGATTTTCAGAAACAGTGACCACTCCAACAAGTTCTGCTTTGTTAGAAATTACCAGATCCAACAGAGCATCACTTCTAGTGGGATCCTCCACAAAGTGCCCCATAAAATTATCCTCTAACAGATTCAGGCGCATTATATGCCGAAAAAAAGATGCGGAAAATGGTGTTGAGGCACCAAGTTTCGTACATATCGCCCTATGTGCTTATGTACAATTGTTACATGAGTTGTTTGTTTCATGGTATAAAAGCTCGGATCTTCCCAAGTTAGGTTAGAAGCTTCAACTACGGATTGGATGCACTGCCAAGGATTTTTTCAATACCCTGAGATGCCTTGCCTATTTAAATGGGGTTTCTTAGTTGTTGTATTAGCACAAATGTTGCTTTTCAGGCTTGCATGATAAGTCATGTATTGATTTCCAACCTTCAATTAACTGACCTGCCTAGAGTTCTATATTTTAATATCGCATTCTCAAATTTTAGGGACTTTTGCTGCAGGAAGCAGTTTTTTTTTATATATTCCTCTATGGATCCGATAAATACATAAATGTTTAGAGTTCATGCCCACGACAGAGCCGTGTGTGTGTAACACTACATAGACACATGGAGTCCCTGAAGCTCCTTACTGTATGGTACCTCCATAATTCACCACATTATCGAGGTAATTAAAAAATTACACAAAGTCTAGTTCAGTTGTATCCATATGACCTGTATCTACTTGTAAATTTCTTACTATCTCCCTCACTTTACACAACAGCTGCGGTCACTAAGACCATCAATTAACGACAAAGTTTTATTTTACTGAAGACTAGTAAAATGCACCAAATTTACTACAGATATCGTTCAAAATATTGGTGCACATGTACACTATCCACAAGGAGTTACAAGGCCAGTTTCATACACAGTTGAAACCAGAAGTTTACATATGCTATATAAAAAGACACATATGCATGTTTTTCTCACTATCTGACATGAAATCAGAATAAACCTTACCCGTTTTAGGTCCATAAGGATTACCAAAATATGCCCTAAGCTCCCCCTGCATAGTTGGTATCTCTTAGCAGAAAGAATCCCTGCTACATAATGAGTTCTGCTAAGAAAGTGAAACTAAAATATGTCCACCTGTAATACTGAGGTAAACCCTCTGATTTGCTAATGACAAGTATTAGTAAAAAGTCTTATAATTTCATCTGCTATTATATTTTGTGTGTTTGTGTGGAGGTGATAAGTACTCTTTAATCTATATGACTTGGGTCAAATGTTTTGGCTATCCTTCCACAAGCTTCTCACAATAGTTGGTAAGAATTTTGTCCCATTCCTCCTGACAGAACATGTTTGTAGGTCGTCTTGCTCGCACCTGCCTATTCAGCTTTGCCCATATATTTTCAATAGGATTGAAATCAGGGCCTTGTGATGGCCACTCCAAAACATTAACTTGGTTCTCCTTAAGTCACTTTGTAACCAGTTTGGTAGTATGTTTCCAAATAATCTTCTTTCCTCATGATGCCATCTATTTTGTGAAGTGCACCAGTCCCTCTTGCTGCAAAACATCCCCACAACATGATGCTGCCACCGCCCATGTTTCACAGTTGGGATGGTGTTCTTAGGCTTCCAAGATTCTCCCTTTTTCCTACAAATTTTGGACAAAATGTTAAATTTTAGTTTCGTCAGACCACAGGACATGACCTCCAAAAATCTGGCTGTTCTAACTGTTCGGCGTCAAAGAATCATGAATGTGTCTACTTCTACGAATGTGGTGTGACATGCCCCCAGAATGCCCCAAAGTTTGGAGTACGCCTGTTCATACAACTATAGAACTGGTCTACTACAGCTTTTTTTTTTTTTTTTTTAAACTTGTTTTTATTACGAGTCTTCAAATAGAATAAAACATAAAATGAATACAGTAGTAGCAAATTTCAGCCAACAACTCTGCACGCAGGCTGCGAAGACTTCAGTTTACATTTTCTTTTTTCCAACTAGAAATCAACATGAGAATGTGTTGCCCGATGATCACAGAAAAGTCACTAACCACAGTGTCCATGGCATTGGTTCAGGTGTCGCGGGCAGAAACTCGCAGAGGCAAGTTAGGAAAATCACATAATTAACCATACAATTAAACATACAAATCAAGCAAACAAACAACTCTGCTCCAATACATCCCCCCAATCCGCCACTATCTTCCGAGATCCTCGCCAGCATCCCCCCCCTCCCCTTTGCGGTTAGTTGAGAGAGGGCCACCTACCCCAGCTCCATGCCACATTAAACGTCATACAGGTATCTTTACTGGAAACCAAATTTTAGACTAAAAGAAGGGATTCAGTATCTGACTCTGTCAGGCAAGAACCAAGGTCCTGGGGGATAATTGGCTCAGTGCCCCCTAGTTGCTGAGCCAGGTACCAACCCGTCATACCAAAGCAGGATCGTATCTTTTCCCGAATTGGGGCCATAAGGCAAAAAACTGTTTAACTTTTTGTTCCTTTCACTGCAAAGCCTCTATCCAATCCATTTTCAGCAAGAAAAAGATCTTTTCGAGGAAAAGTTGTCTGGTAGGGCTCGCCGGCCGGCTCCACACCTGCAAAATGGCCTTTCGCGCCCCCGCTGACAAGACATGCAAAAGCCTCTTCTCCTTTCTAGTGTACGGCCCAGCCTCAGTGTCCACAAACCCAAAGAGGGCCCATTGCGCAGTGGGGGTGAATGTACGCCCAAGGTATCGCTGCACCTGCGATGCCACATCTACCCAGTACTGTTGAATTTTAGAACAATGCTAGAGGCAATGATAGAGGTCAGCTTCCAGCGTATCGCATATGAAGCATTTACTTGAGGTGTACAGCCCCATTCTATGTCTCCTGAGAGGCGTCTACTACAGCTTTTTGACGCCAGAATTCTGGCGCAGCCATGTGCATACATGTCGCCCTTAGCATATACTTACAAATATATAACACTCGTTTACTAAACTACAAAATAGAAGGAAATTGTATGAGAAAATGGGTGCAAGTTTTACATGGATGCATATAACTGGACATAACTAGAAACAATTGTAAATGTATTTACCATAATCAGAACTGACAGCAAGGGTGAAGCCATGAATAAAACACAAACATTCAGTTCAAAGCACCATTAATGATTAAATAAACTCTGTTCTAAGCTGGAAAATGCAGTACCATAGACACATTCCCTTTACATGCCGCATGTACCAGTAACTGGGTCTAGGGTACTCTTGGAGCCAGTTTAATGCGTTGTTCAGTTAATTTTTTTTCTAAACAAGTAGGATGATGCTACTGGAATTAAATAAAAAAAACACATACTTACCTTTGTCCTCACCTTATCAGTGCTGCTGAAGTCTGCCATCTCCCCTGGTATTCTGTGTACTCCTTGCTCCTGGGTTGTCACCACTGCAGACACTGATTGACTACAGCAGCCACATGCCATTGCCTAATGTTACATAGTTTGTAAGGCCAAAAAAAGACAGATGTCCATCCAGTTCAGCCTATTGTGCTATAGTGTTGATCCAGAAGAAGGCAAAAACCTCCATGAGGTAAGCTAATTATCCTCATTTTAGGGAAAAAATTCCTTCCAGACTCCAATCTGGCAATCAGAATAAATCCCTGGATCAACTACCCTTCTCCAGAATCCCGGTCACTATAACTTGTTATATTATTACATCTAGAAATGTATCCACACCCTTCTCCAGAATCCTGGTCACTATAATGTGTTATATTATTACATCTAGAAATCTATCCAGACCCTTCTCCAGAATCCTGGTCACTATAACTTGTTATATTATTACATCTAGAAATCTATCCAGACCCTTCTCCAGAATCCCGGTCACTATAACAGTGTTATATTAATTACATCTAGAAATGTATCCAGACCCTTCTCCGAATACCCGGTCACTAAACTGTTATATTATTACATCTAGAAATGTATCCAGACCCTTCTCCAGAATCCCGGTCACTATAACTTGTTATATTATTACATCTAGAAATGTATCCAGGCCCTTCTCCAGAATCCTGGTCACTATAACTTGTTATATTATTACATCTAGAAATCTATCCAGACCCTTCTGCAGAATCCTGGTCACTGTAACTTGTTATATTATTACATCTAGAAATCTATCCAGACCCTTTTTGAAATCTGTCATTGAAGTCACCATGACAAGTTCCTCTGGCAGAGTTCCATTGCTCTAACAGTAAAGAATCCCTTTCTATGTTTATGTCGAAACTTTCTTTCCTCAAAACATAGAGGATGTCCCCTTATTTTAGATATAGTCCTAGGTATAAATAGATCCTGGAGAGATCTCTATATTTCCCTTTGATATTTTTATACTTATTTATTATTTACCGAAGCCGTCTTTTCTTTAAACTAAATAACCCTAATCTTGCTAATCTTTCTGGGTATTGCAGTCCACCCAGTCCTTTTATTATTTTTGTTGCCACCTTTGAACCTGTTCAAGCTCTACAATGTCTTTCCTGGTGCCCAAAACTGTACACAATATTCTGTGTGGTCTGACCAGTGACTTGAATAATGGGAGAATGTTCTAATCATGTGCATCTATGCCCCTTTTAATACAACCCATAATCCTATTTGTCTTGGCAGCTGCTGCCTGACACTGGCTGCTACAATTAAGTTTACTGTCCACCAGGATTCCCAAGTCTTTTCCAGGTCACTTTTTCCCAGCGTTTTTCCATTTAACAAGTAATCATGGAATGGATTGTTCCTCCCCATGTGCATAACCTTGCATTTATCTGTGTTAAACCTCATCTGCCACTTCTCTGCCCCGACCTCCAACTTATTCAGATCCCTTTGTAATACCACATTATCCTTTATAGTGTTGATTACTTTAAAGAGCTTAGTATCATCTTCAAATTGATATTTAACTGTGCAATCCATGTGTTAAGTTCATTAATAAATATATTAAAGAGAATAGGGCCAATACTGAGCTCTTGGTTTTCAATCACTGAGCCAGTTGCTCACCCACTTGCACACATTTTCCCCCAGTCCAAGCATTCTCATTTTACTTACCAACCTTTTATGTGGCACAGTATCAAACGCTTTAGAGAAATCTAGATATATGACATCCAATGTCTCACCCCGATCCAGTCTAGAACGTCCTCATAGAAGCTGATGAGATTAGTTTGACAGGACCGATCCTTCACAAATCCATGATGAAATGGTGTTATACTTTTATTTTCAGGGATATACTCCAGGACAGCATCTATTAGAAAATCTCCAAGAATTGTACCTACAACAGAGCTTAAATTTACAGGCCTATAGTTTTCGGGATCACTTTTTGACCCCTTTTTGAATATTGACACCACATTTACTACGCGCCAATCCTCTGGGACATATCCTGTTACGATACACCTGTAAATATTAAGAAAAGGGGCCTATCTATCACATTACTTCCCTTAAGACACGGGTGAGTATAGCATCAGGACCTGGTGATTTGTCTATTTTAATATTCCTGGCTTCAAGGAATTTCACTGCATATTGTATACATTAAAGCTATCAGAAGGAACTTAACAGACATAAGCACCTACATTGTATGGGGACCAAGTCTAAGTAGACTTTAGTAATAAGCAGGTTTACAAATTAGAGTCTGGACATGAGGCGGACAAGTCATAGTAACGAACTGCCAAACTTCCTTTAAACTTTGAACTTGAAACACAGGTGAAGCATAGCAATTAGCAGAAACCGCAACTTGCCAACCACACATCCTTATCGACTTATTAGGGTATGTTCACACAGCTGATTTTGATTTTGTTTAAGGTGCTGTTTTCTGAGCGTTTCCTCACCCAAAACTGCATCAAAAAAGACTTCAACACACTCTCAGTTCATCTTCATTGATCCTTGTGTAAAACAGCGTTGTAGTTCAGACAAGATGAGCTGTTTATGCGCGCTTCTTTGGACGCTGTTTTGGGCACTGTCATGTCAATTCTTGAAGCATTATCAACGCTGAAAATCCACATCGGAATCAAAACCTTGGTGCGGTTTTAGGCGGTTTTTGCCCTGGCTATTAATTTGAATGAGTGTTCAGAAATAAAACAGTGCTGGAAAACCTCGGAAACCTAATCGAAAACCTGATCTAATCCTCGTCAGAAACGTGCTTCATTGAGGCTCTTTTCAGACGTTCAGAAATTTCAGCGTCCAAAACAGCTGTGTGAATTTACCCTTAGCCATACCTCTTCTAAAAGAGAAAAGAGTGAACTGCTTAAAGCTGGTCATAGATTCGAAGAATAACAACCCAAACAATTTTATGGTGCTAAATAGGATTAGTCCCCACTGATAATAACAAGGCTAATTGTACACCTTTGTAACAGTACCAAAGTACAGAAAATTAAGTCATTATTTTTGTGTGCTCCTTTCTCAGAGAAGACTCAATCTCTAAAAACCTTAGAAGGCTCTTCAGAGGAACATCACTGAGTTGATGGTTGGATGTAGGTGTGCACTTTAAGGAGGCTATCATATACACTAAATTAAATTTGTATGCATATAGCATTGCAGAGGCTGCTCTGTACAAGTCCACAAACACCCATAAAGGTTATTATTTCTGATCACTCTTTCCTGTGTATATTATTAACATATCGGCAGATAGCAATGTTAATAATCACCTGCTATTAACAGATGGGGAAATCAGGACATGGACGCACATGGTCCCCACCCTCGTTGTTTGGAATAAAATTATTAAACTAAAGATTTTCCTAAGAAAATGTTCACACACATCAGTTGAACATTGCCACGAGAACCCTGCCACAGCAGGATAGTCACACAGGGTCAAAGTGGCTAAGATCAAACCCAGTCTAGTCTCAGGATCAGTAAGGCCTTGTCCCCATGGCACGGGTTTTCACCCGGTTTTGAAAACCGGCTGCAAACCGGGTGAAAACTTTTACACGGGTCTCTATGGAAATCGCGCGCAGCAGTCCCCACTGCATGGATTTTCCACCAGGCGGTTATTCAGACTGCCGTTGGCCCGAAGAACATAGAACATGTTCATTCTTCCGTCCGGTTTTCGGGCGGCAGCAGAACATGTCTATGTGAAGGGGGAGGGCTTTTCTCCACTAATCGTCCGGCCATGTGCACGACGTAAAAACTGTTTAAATACCGGTCGGATAAACCGACGGTTATTTGTCCTGTGCCGTGTAAACAGCCCCTAAGAATTCCAGTGGTCTGCTAACCTCTAATCTGTGTGTATTTCATATTCTAGTCCACTTTAGAGAGCTAGGAGCACCGGCAGTGTTATTGTGGAACTTCTCTTCTGATTCTTTCACATTGTGAGACAGATAAAGGGGTTGTCTCACTACATAGATTCATCTTACCTCAGTCCTGTTTTCTCAGTTTCATTTTTGAATCCAGGGGCCGGTTTATTGGCTACTACAAGCCTGCAGTGTTGAGCTGCTGAGGACACCAGGTCTGTAGCTATAGCTGCCAGCACTGGCAGGCTATCAGGAGAGAACAAACAGGTCTGTAGCTATAGCGACCTGAGGAGCTAATGCAGCCCATAAAAGAGGAGATAGCTAGAATAGGTAGGACACTGTTAATGGACACATATTGCAACGTGACTTGATTTTGCAAGGTCTTTAACATAAAAAAAAATAATCGCTGCAGTGAGACAACCCTTTTAAATATACATCTTGCAGCTCAGTATATTGTTGACTGCAGCTGTGGGACAGGTGGTGTAACAGCTGAGAAGCCATTAAAACAAATGTCTTGGTTGTTTAAAAAAAACAACAAAAAAAAACAACACACTAAATATGCTCCAAAATGTAAAAAAATTAAAATAAAACTTAAATATGCTTTCTGTGGCATCTTATTCCTGTACCACTTCTCTATGGCTATGAATGCCTCAGTGACATCACATACAGAAGAGAAGAACAGCAGGTGACTCGCTGAAAACTGCAACAGCAATGGCAGCAACTGCTACAACAGGTATAATGCTTACAGTAATGGAACATAAAAACTTTATTTAACAGACCTGAAGACCCCTTTAAAGCATATGTTTTCCAATGAATATCATTTTCCAACTTAAACATCAATGTAAGGTTCATAACAAATAACATTGTAAAAACATTAAGATATCTATATCACAGTCCAGAACTGTATCTACAATTGTCCAGGCTGCAGAGCTGAAACATCACAGCATTCCTTATTTGCAAAGATCTTTATATGGGGATAGTAGTGTAGTCCTAACACTGGGGACCATACTAATTATCATGCTACATTATGGCGGCTCAATGTAGCTGTCAGGGGGTGCATATTAACAAGTTTCTTGACTGTTTCTAATAACAAAAGCAGAACTGTGAATTTAGCTCTGAAGCCTGTAATTTAGAATCAGTAAATCATGAGTATTTGTATTCTTATAAAAAATTATATCTATATATAAACTGTTTAATAGTTGAACCTAGGCTTTGTGAAAAAAGGATACCTGAGGTCCTTGTTTTTCCTTCCTGATGCTTATCTATAAATATGATTTAAATTCTACATTTCAAAATAGATGCCCAGTGTGGATGTCCTGCGCCCAACATCAATTACTTGACATCTAAATATGTTACACTGCACATATACGTCCGCATACCGGACAAAGGGTATTCAGATGTAAACTGTGTTTTCATAGGCTTCAATAGACAAAGCATCCTCTAATTTCAACTGTTTGGTTGACTCTATGCCAGTTTACTGCATAGAGTTGACCATTTGTGGCATAGAATAGCATGGTAGTCTACCCTATTCTATGACACAAATAAAACATGTCAAGTAGAGTAACAAGTAGACTCTTACTGGTCCATTGAAGCAAATAAGTACATCACAATATAAGTCTGAATATCTATTTGGTGGCATTCTGACATATAGATGTGGCATAGGGTACACTTCATATGTGAACAGCCTCTTATTCAGAATTATATACAATATGATAGCTCTGTCTTGCAGGATTACATAACTGGCAGTTGTAGATCTCTTGCCCTCTTATTTGATCCCCAAAGATATTTGTGTCCTTTTATAACTGCCAGTTGGACTGGGGTCCAAAAGTGGAGCTGTTTCTGGGGTCCACCAATAGAGCTCTTTCTGGGGCACTCCAGTGAAGCAGTTTCTGGGGTCATCTACTTCATATCAGTCTCATATTTTCTTGCATATTTATATGGAACACACTTTCTATATAAGCATTGTGACGATTTCTGTAAATACACATAATATAGGGCACTGTGATTCGTCATAAAAAAAGTTCAGATTCATGGCATTGGAAACAGCAGAATCTTATTTGGATGATCTTAGTCCATTCATTTCAGGTATGAAGAATGATGGCTGGACACAAACACAGCCGTCATTCCTCACACCTGAGCTGAATGAACTGCTAATTATCTAAGTAAGATTATGCATAGTTTCCTATGCCACAAATCTGAATATTGTTAAGAATCACAGTGCCTTATATTACATAAAGTCCAAACCAAAAAATTCTAAGGAAACAGCACCACCAGCATACAAAAGAGTCAAACAGGTATGCAAACTTTGAAGTAAGACATCGATCCTCCACAGTGCAAGAAAAAAGCAGTACCATCGATCTAAAAAAAGATGATTTAAGCATCCAAGTACTGACTTAGGTGATTAAATCGTCTTTTTTTAAACTGGTGGTGCTGCTTTTTTCTAAATTCTTATATTATGTAAATTTATATAAATAAATCGACACGATACTTATATAGAAAGTGTGTTTCGTATAAAAATCCTAGAAAATAAGAGACTCATATGAAGTAGATGGTGAGAGAGAGAGAAGAGAGAGAGAGAAGAGAGAGAGAGAGAGAGAGAGAGAGAATATATATACACACACACACTTGAAAAGCAACTCCGGCCTGTCCTGCTCATGGGCCACCGACAGATTCCTATGGGCCAGTCTGAGCCTGGTCACTGTAAGGGGATGTTCACACGGCATCTTTTACATGCGTGTTTGTATCTATGTTTCAAACCCAAACACGCATTTAACAATGGGCAGTGTGATTTTCATTGCCTCCAATGAAAAACACACATCAGCATTTACACGAGCGATCGCCGATGTGTATTTACATGCGTCTTTCGGATCTGTTCAAAAGAATTGTCATGTCAATTCTTGATCCGTTCTACGCAGCAGACGCCCTATTTAAAACTATAGGGTGCGATCATGCTGCAGCCAAAACACATCCAAACATGCAGCACACTTTGGGTATGTGTTGGATGCATTTTATGCAGCGCTTTTAAATACATTTTTGGTCTCTGTTCCTGGTATCCATCAGAATACTATGAAAAACGTATCCCAGTGGAAACCACGGCGGTGCCATAGAAATCTATAGGACAGACATAATTGGACTACGTGTGCTCTATTTACTGAACGTATCAGTAAAAACGTGAAGGCCACGTGTTTTTATCCAATACAATCAGCGTATAAGTTCAGTAAATACAGCAACCATTGTCCATCTCTATGGCCCTATCACATCTTACACGACATATCCAAAAGATACCATGAATGCAGGCCATAAATGTGATGAAAACAGCGCCGCAGACACCTCACACACAGGAGGCCATATGTATCACATGGTAATTGGACAACGTCCGGTCTCCTCATTTTATTTTCACATCATCTTATATCTCAATTTCCACATTAGAGACATTTGTTACCGCAGCACTCACAGCTCTATGTGTTTTGCGTCCATGATCTCGTTACCACAGGTTTTTACACTTATATCGATGACCAAATGACACCTAGTATGTAACATTTACATACGACGTGTCGGGAACAAGGGATGAAGATTGCATGAAACTAGAATAAGGAGAATAGAGGAGGTGTAAGCATGCTGTGCATTACATAGATGTATATGGCTTGCAGCAGAGACTGTACTGTGAAGGACTGACAGGCAGCCATTGCTCAGGTGACAAGGTTGTGTCTGGGTCATCAGAAGTGCGGGTCACGTGACCACCAGTTTCCCGCCATAAAGTAACCGTCGTCTCCAGTCAGTGAGCAGTTACAGTCACATGACCACTCGGCGCGCCGCCATTGGTTCTCCTGACGCAGCGGCTCTTCTGAGGCGAGTACCGCTCCTCCGCGGCCGCCGGGGTCACAAGGCCAGGGCCGCCCTGCTCGGTATCAGCTGGCTCCGGCTACAGTCACTGTCCCTCGTCATCTCTCCGGGGTAACAGGGAGGGTTGTCCCCGGACAGTCCGTGGCAGAAGTCCGGAGAGGTGACCCGGCGGAGCAGGCGGCTGCACGGCGCTGTCCCCCCGCTGCCGGGCCCGTCCCAGCTGTGCGCCCGCTGGATGACGAGCTCAGGGATGCGCAGGGCTACTTTCTCCGGGACGCTCGTGTCCTCCGTGTGGGCGGGAGATCATCTCGCGGATCTGAAGAGCAGTGCCCGCGGCTGCGCTCTGTCGTCGTCTTCCTCCCTGCTGTGAGAGAAGGGCCGGGATAATCGCTCCAGCATCTGCCGGGACAGCGGCTTGGGGCTGCGGGCTGTCGGCTCTCCGTTCCTGGAGTCCGGGCTGCGGCTGCTGCGCCCGCTCAAGGCTCTCTCGCACTCCCAGTGGCCGGAGACCCGGGCGGCGTCCAGAGCCGATATGCCCGCTCGGTTGGTGGCGTCCAGGCGGAGCCCGAAGCGCTTGTAGGAGCGGAGCAGGAAGAGCAGCTCGGCGCTGTGGCCGCAGGACGCCGCGTACATCAGCGCCCGGTTCCCGTCCCGGTCCGCGATCTCCGGGTCAGCGCTATGCTGGACCAGCAGCTTCACCGCGTCCAGGTGTCCCAGCTCGCAGGCCAGGCTCAGCGCCGTGCGCCCCGCCTCGTCCCTGCTGTTCACATCCGCGCCCTTGTCCAGGAGCAGCCGCACGAAGCGGGAGCGGAGCTCGGCTTCCCTCAGGCACACGGCGAACATCAGCGGGGTGCGGCCCTGCTCCCCCGCCGGAGAGTTCACGATCCTGCGGTCCAGGGCGTCCAGCACGAAGCGGGCCAGGTGCACCTTCCCTCCGTGCATGGCGTCCAGGAAGGTGCGAGTGCCCGAGCTGCGCCGGAGGTCCCGGGGACGGAGCATCCTGCTGGCGGCCAGGGGTGTCCCACACACTGCTCCAGGCTCCCCGCTGAGTCCCCGGTCCTCCCGAGCACCGGAGCTTTATACTTCATGGTAGCCATGGAAACGGGGACCGGTGATGCTGCCGGGGAGGATCGGGGGACGGAGGTGCCTGAGAGATGGGGAGGAGGGGGCGCTGCCTGCACGGAGACCAGGAGGAGGGACGGAGCGGGGAGTGTCACCGCTCCCACTAGTATATACAGCTCCTCATACACCGAGTATATACACGACCACTCCTCATACACCGGGTATATACACAGCCACTCCTCATACACCGAGTATATACACAGCCACTCCTCATACACCGAGTATATACACGACCACTCCTCATACACCGGGTATATACACAGCCACTCCTCATACACCGAGTATATACACAGCCACTCCTCATACACCGAGTATATACACAGCCACTCCTCATACACCGAGTATATACACAGCCACTCCTCATACACCGAGTATATACACAGCCACTCCTCATACACCGAGTATATACACAGCCACTCCTCATACACCGAGTATATACACAGCCACTCCTCATACACCGAGTATATACACAGCCACTCCTCATACACCGAGTATATACACAACCATTCCTCATACACCGAGTATATACAGCTCCCACTCCTCATACACCGAGTATATACACAACCATTCCTCATACACCGAGTATATACACAGCCACTCCTCATACACCGAGTATATACACAGCCACTCCTCATACACCGGGTATATACACAGCCACTCATACACCGGGTATATACACAGCCACTCCTCATACACTGAGTATATACACAGCCACTCCTCATACACCGAGTATATACACAGCCACTCCTCATACACCGAGTATATACACAGCCACTCCTCATACACCGAGTATATACACAGCCACTCCTCATACACCGAGTATATACACAGCCACTCCTCATACACCGAGTATATACACAGCCACTCCTCATACACCGAGTATATACACAGCCACTCCTCATACACCGAGTATATACACAGCCACTCCTCATACACCGAGTATATACACAGCCACTCCTCATACACCGAGTATATACACAGCCACTCCTCATACACCGAGTATATACACAGCCACTCCTCATACACCGAGTATATACACAGCCACTCCTCATACACCGAGTATATACACAGCCACTCCTCATACACCGAGTATATACACAGCCACTCCTCATACACCGAGTATATACACAGCCACTCCTCATACACCGAGTATATACAGCTCCCACTCCTCATACACCAAGTATATACACAGCCACTCCTCATATACCGAGTATATACACTGCCACTCCTCATACACCGAGTATATACACAGCCACTCCTCATACACCAAGTATATACAGCTCTGACTCATACACCGAGTATGTATACAGCCACTCCTTATACACCGAGTATATACAGCTCCTCATACAGAGTATATACAGCTCCGACTCCTCATACACCGAGTATATACAGCTCCCACTCCTCATACACCGGGTATATACACAGCCACTCCTTATACACCGAGTATATACAGCTCCTCATACACAGAGTATATACAGCTCACACTCCATATACCGAGTATATACAGCTCCGACTCCTAATACACCGAGTATATACAGCTCCTCATACACTGAGTATATACAGCTCTGACTCGTACACAGAGTATATACATCACTCACTCCTCATACACCGAGTATATACACAATTCTTCATACACCGAGTATATACACAACCACTCCTCATACACAGAGTTTATACATCACCGACTCCTCATACACCGAGTATATACAGTTCCCACTCCATATACCGAGTATATACAGCTCCGACTCCTAATACACTGAGTATATACAGCTCCTCAAACACTGAGTATATACAGCTCTGGCTCCTCATACACTGGGTATATACAGCTCTGACTCCGCATACACAGAGTATATACATCACTCATTCCTCATACACCGAGTATATACACAACCACTCCTCATACACCGAGTATATACACAACCACCCCTCATACACCGAGTATATACATCACTGACTCCTCATACACCGAGTATATACAGCTCCGACTCCATATACACAGAGTATGTACACAGCCACTCCTTATACACAGAGTATATACAGCTCCTCATACAGAGTATATACAGCTCACACTCCATATACCGAGTATATACAGCTCCGACTCCTAATACAGCGAGTATATACAGCTCCTCATACACTGAGTATATACAGCTCTGACTCCTCATACACAAAGTATATACATCACTCCTCATACACAGAGTATATACATCACTCCTCATACACCGAGTATATACACAACCACTCCATACACCGAGTATATACACAACCACTCCTCATACACCAGGTATCTACACAACCACTCCTCATACACAGTAATATAACACAACCACCCCTCATACACCGAGTATATACATCACCGACTCCTCATACACCGAGTATATACAGCTCCGACTCCATATACCGAGTATATACAGCTCCGACTCCTAATACACCGAGTATATACAGCTCCTTATACACTGAGTATATACAGCTCTTCATACACTGAGTATATACAGCTCTGGCTCCTCATACACTGGGTATATACATCACTTATTCCTCATACACCGAGTATATACACAACCACTCTTCATACACCGAGTATATACACAACCACCCCTCATACACCGAGTATATACAGCTCCGACTCCTCATACATCGAGTATGTACACAGCCACTCCTTATACACAGAGTATATACAGCTCCTCATACACAGAGTATATACAGCTCACACTCCATATACCGAGTATATACAGCTCCGACTCCTAATACAGCGAGTATATACAGCTCCTCATACACTGAGTATATACAGCTCTGACTCATACACAGAGTATATACATCACTCCTCATACACCGAGTATATACACAACCACTCCTCATACACCGAGTGTATACACAACCACTCCTCATACACCAAGTATCTACACAACCACTCCTCATACACAGAGTATATACACAACCACCCCTCATACACCGAGTATGTACATCACTGACTCCTCATACACCGAGTATATACAGCTCCCTCATACACCGAGTATATACACAACCACTCCCCATGCTCTGTGTATATACAGCTCCCACTCCTCCTACACCAAGTATATACACAACCACTCCTCATACACCGAGTATCTACAGCTCCCACTTCTCATACACCGGGTATATACAGCTCCCACTCCCCATACACCGAGTTTATACAGCTCCGACTCCTCATACACCGAGTATATTCATCACTCACTCCTTATACACAGAGTATATACATCACTAACTCATCATACACCGAGTATATATAGTTCTGGCTTCTCATACATCTTTTACACTGTGTCTTTACAGCTCCCACTCCTCATACACCGTATACACAGAGTATATACACAACTCCAACTCCTCATACACCGAGTATATACAGCTCCGGCTCCTCATACAGCTTATACACTGTGTCTATACAGCTCCCACTCCTCATACAGCTCCGACTCCTTCTACATCTTGTACACCGAATATATACAGCTCCGACTCCTCATACACCGAGTATATATAGCTCTGACTACTTATACAACTTATACATTGTGTCTATACAGCTCCGGTTCCTCATACAGCTTATACACTGTGTATATACAGCTCCGGCTCCTCATACAGCTTATGCACTGTGTCTATACAGCTCCGGCTCCTCATACAGTTTATACACTGTCTATACAGCTCCGACTCATACACTGAGTATATACAGCCACTCGTTATATATCTTATCCACTGTGTCTCTACTGCTCCGACTCCATACACTGAGTATATACAGCTCCGACTCCTCATACATCTTATACACTGTGTCTATACAGCTCCGACTCCTAATACACCGTATACACTATGTCTATACAGCTCCAACTCCTCATATACCTTATACACTGTCTATACAGCTCCGACTCGCCATACACCGAGTATATAAAGCTCCGACTCCTTATACACTGTGTCTATACAGCTCCAACTCCTCATACACTGAGTATATACAGCGACTCCTCATACACGAGTATATACAGCCACTCCTCATACATCTTATACACTGTGTCTATACAGCTCCGACTCCTCATACACCGAGTATATACAGCTCCGGCTCCTCATACATCTTATACACTGTGTCTATACAGCTCCGACCCCTCCTACATAATTTACACTGTCTATACAGCTCCGGTTCCTCATACAGCTTATACACTGTGTCTATACAGCTCCGGCTCCTAATACAGAACATTGTGTATATACAGCTCCGGTTCCACATACAGCTTATACAATGTGTCTATACAGCTCCGGCTCCTCATACAGCTTATACACTGTGTCTATACAGCTCCGGCTCCTCATACAGCTTATACAGTACATTGTGTCTATACAGCTCCGGTTCCACATACAGCTTATACACTGTGTCTATACAGCTCCAACGCCTCATACACCGTATACACTGTGTCTATACAGCTCCAGCTCCCCATACACCGAGAATATACAGCTCTGACTCCTTATACACTGTGTCTATACAGCTCCAATTCCTCATACATCGTATACACTGTGATTATACAGCTCCGACTCCTCAAAAACCATATACACTGTGTCTATACAGCTCCGGCTCCTCATACAGCTTATACACTGTGTCTATACAGCTCCGGCTCCTCATACATCTCATACACTGTGTCTATACAGCTCCAGCTCCTCATACAGCTTATACTCTGTGTCTATACAGCTCCAGCTCCTCATACAGCTTATACTCTGTGTCTATTCAGCTCCATCTCATCATACAGCTTATACACTGTGTCTATACAGCTCCGGTTCCTTATACACTGTGTCTATACAGCTCCGGCTTCTCATACATCTTGTACACTGTGTCTATATAGCTCCGGCTCCTCATACAATTTATACTCTGTGTCTATACAGCCATTACTCATACAGCTTATACACTGTCTCCATACGGCTCTGATTCCTCATACAGTTTATATATTTCTCATACACCGGGTGTATACAGCAACTTCTCATACATCTTATACACTGTCTATACAGCTCTGGCTCTTCATACACTGTATACACATGGCTACTTCTCATACACTGGGGGTATACACACGGCCGCTCCTCATACACCGTATGCACAGCCATACTTTTCACTCTGACACTTTCACTACATTTTACTAATTATCCATAATTTTTTTTATAGATACTTTTTTTTAAATCTATCATGTTTTATGTACTGCACTACGCACTGCACTCTTTACCATCATGTTTACATTGCATATTCTTAGATGCCCAACAACCTCTGAACTTATTACATTATCCAGCATTTCCTTTTTTATGATTTTACTTGAATTACTACATTTTAAACTTTATATTTCAACCCCTTATTGTAGCAACTGTTAATGCACCATGATGTACAGAAACGTAATGGCAACCATGCTGGAGCCTCGTAGTGATTGACAGGTGAGCTTCCACAGTTGCGGTCCAGAGAGGAGAAAGCTCCGTTCCGGGCCATTTAACCCCCTAGCTGCTGCGATTAATACCGATTGTGGAAGCTAAGGAGTTTGACAGAGGGAGGGAGCTCCCTCTGTTCTTCATCAGAAGAATGTTATGATGGTTGCCATGACCACTGCGGGGGTACACAATAGCCTCCGGGTTGTCTGTGATGTAGGCCTGTCAAACCTGCCCCGAGGCAGAGTCTGACAGGCTGATTGACAGTTCATAATGCACTGCCAAGTATCATTCATCCTGATATGTACTATAATGTGTTATACCAGTAATCTAATGATCACCGAATATAGTCCCATAGTGGGACAAGTCAAGAAAATATATAAATTAAAAGTGTAATAAAAAATACAGTAAAACATGCACACTGACCACTACCAATTACAAATACCAATAACACCAAAAATAAAAAATTACACCTATTTGGTATCGCCACATGCTGTAACGGTCTTGAGGTGGATCCACTGGACCACCGCAGGCGATGGTGTAAGCCCACACCAGGGAGCGGAATCTAAATAGGTCCCGGTATTCACCAGAGCCCGCCGCAAAGCGGGATGGACTTGCTGCGGTGGGAGTCTACCAGGTCGCTTCCACTGGCGGGGCTTGCCTGCGGTGGCGGCCAAGGGTAGGCATGGTACAAGATCGTCAGGCAGGCTCGTAGTTGGGGACAGGCAGGAGGTCAGGACAGGCGGCTCTGGTTCGTAAACATGGACAGGCAGAAGGTCAGGGCAGGCGGCAAGATTCGTGGTCGGTAAACGGGAGCAACAGGTACGGTACACGGAAAGGCAAGACAAGGACTGTCTGGAAAGCTTTCTCCAAGGGAATGACACCAAGGATCCGGCAAGGCTGTCAGGAAGGGGCCGGACTTAAATAGGGGCAGTGCCCGGCAATGACCAATTACCGGCGCACTGTCCCTTTAAAATTCACACTGGCGGCGCCGCGCACGCCGGGGACCAGAGGCGGACAGAGCAGGATCGTGGCCGGGTAAGTGAGTGCCGGCGGGAGCAGGGCGGTGAGCGGACCCCGAACCCGACGTGCGGGACGGGGCGCCGCTGAGTGTCGGGGCACGGACGCGCCCGGGACGGGGATCGCAGGGGCCTCCGTGACAGTTCCCCACCCCCTTTGGGCCCCCCCCCCCCACTCTTCCTGGAGTGGAGGAATTTCTGGATGAGGCTACGGTTCAAGTTCTCCTCCGGCTCCCAAGACCTCTCTTCAGGCCCGAACCCCTTCCAGTCCACTAAAAAGTATCTTTTCCCTCTAGTTCTCCTCATACCCAGAATCTCCTTGACCTCGAAGACATTGGGCGCATCAGCCACAGACGGAGGAGGGACAGCCTTCTGGGAAAAACGGTTAAGGACCAGGGGTTTCAGTAAGGAGACGTGGAACGAGTTGGGGATTCTCATGGTAGGAGGGAGCCGGAGTTTGTAGGAGACCGGGTTAATGCGGCTGATAACCTCAAAGGGTCCCAGGAAACGGGGTCCCAGTTTGTGGGAAGGCATCTTAAGGCGGACATATCTGGCCGAGAGCCACACCTTGTCACCTGGGGAGAAGACAGGAGGAGGGATTCTTCTTTTATCCGCTTGAGCCTTCGTGCGCTCGGAAGCACGGAGCAGAGACTGACGGGTCTGGGACCAGATGGTCTTCATGTCCTGGACCAGTGCGTCCGCCGCCGGAACCTCGGAAGGAGATGCCAGAGGGAGAGGAGGGCGGGGATGCAGGCCATAAACGATGTAGAAGGGGGAGACCCCTGCGGACTCTGAATCTAGGGAGTTATAAGAGAACTCCGCCCATGGCAGCAAGTTGGACCAGTCATCTTGACGTGCCGAGACGAAGTGGCGAAGGTAACATCCCAAGACCTGGTTGACCCTCTCCACCTGGCCGTTCGTCTGAGGGTGGTAAGCCGAAGAGAAGTCGAGCTTCACCCGAAGTTGGGCACACAGGGCTCGCCAAAACCTGGAGACAAACTGGACTCCCCGGTCCGAGATGATTTGCTGAGGGAGTCCATGCAGACGGAACACGTGGAGAAAGAATAGCTCCGCCAGGCGGGAGGCAGACGGCAGGCCTGGCAACGGGACAAAATGCGCCATCTTGGAGAAGCGATCCGTGATCACCCAAATAATGGTGTTGCCAGACGAAGGGGGAAGATCAGTTATGAAATCCATAGAAATGTTGGTCCATGGTTGAGTTGGGATAGGTAGTGGCTGTAGTAGGCCTGCCGGCTTGTGACAAGGCATCTTGTTGCGGGCACAGGAGTTACAAGACTGAACAAAGTTCTTGACATCCCTCTCAAGCTCTGGCCACCAATAGAACCGGGATATCAGGTGGAACGTTCTTCGGGCGCCGGGATGACCGGCCACCAATGAGCAATGTCCCCATTTTAAGATACGTCTGCGGAGAGCAGGGCGCACGTAGGTCTTTCCAGGAGGAACCTTCCGGAGATCCACTGGAGCTGCCGGGATAAGAAGTTCTGGGGGAATGATGTGCTCTGGAGTAGTGTCTTCACCCACCACGTCGGAGGCGCAGGAGAGGGCGTTGGCTCTCACATTCTTCTCTGCAGGCCGGAAGTGGATCTGAAAATCGAACCGAGAAAAGAAAAGCGACCACCTAGCCTGGCGTGGGTTAAGTCGCTGGGCCGTCTGGAGATATTGGAGGTTCTTGTGGTCAGAATAGATGCGGATGGGGTGACGAGCACTCTCCAGTAGATTACGCCATTCCTCCAAGGCCAGCTTTATGGCCAGTAGCTCCCGGTCGCCAATAGTGTAATTCCTCTCGGCCGGGGAGAACGTTTTGGAAAAGAAGCCACACGTTACTGTCTCACCCGTGGGCTCTTTTTGCGTCAGGACTGCTCCAGCACCCACAGATGAGGCATCCACTTCCAACGTGAAGGGTTTCGCAGGATCCGGACGTGAAAGGATAGATGCCGTAGAGAAGGCGGACTTGAGCTTCGAGAAGGCCTCTTCGGCTTCGACGGGCCAGCTGCGTGTGTTAGCCTGTTTCTTAGTAAGGGCCACTATCGGCGCCACCAGCGTAGAGAAGTGGGGGATGAATTGGCGATAGTAGTTACAGAAGCCCAGAAAGCGATGTATAGCTCGCAGACCGACTGGGCGGTGCCACTGCAACACGGCTGACAGTTTCGCTGGGTCCATCCGTAGGCCTTGGTCAGAAATGACGTAACCCAGAAACGGAAGGCTAGTTTGATGGAAGAGGCACTTCCCTAGCTTGGCATACAGATGGTTCTCCCGGAGACGCTTCAACACCTGACGAACATGGCTGCAGTGGGTCTCTAGGTCAGGAGAGTACACCAAGATGTCATCAAGGTAAACCACCACGCAGGTGTAGAGGAGGTCTCTGAAGATGTCATTCACAAGCTCCTGGAAGACGGCAGGCGCATTACAGAGTCCGAAGGGCATCACCAGGTACTCAAAGTGCCCATCCCTGGTGTTGAAGGCCGTCTTCCATTCATCGCCTTCGCGAAGTCGGACCAAGTTGTAGGCCCCTCTCAGATCCAACTTGGAGAAAATTTTTGTGCCCCGCAGACGGTCAAAAATTTCTGTGATCAACGGCAGTGGATACCGGTTTTTCACCGTGATCTTGTTCAGACCCCGGTAGTCTATGCAGGGCCGCAAGGTACCGTCCTTCTTCTTTACGAAAAAGAACCCTGCACCCGCGGGAGACGAGGACTTTCAGATGAACCCCTTCTGGAGATTCTCCTGGATGTATTCAGACATGGCTTGGGTCTCAGGAACCGATAATGGGTAGACTCTGCCCCGGGGAGGACTGGTACCCGGCAATAAGTCGTACGGACGATGCGGAGGAAGACTCTCGGCTTGTCTCTCGGAGAATACATCGGCGTACTCCAGATACTCGGGCGGCAGACAGGGCAGTGGCTCATGAAGGATCGAGCGGGAGCAGAAAAGCACCGGGAGAGGTGCCACCAAACAACGCCCCCGACAGTCGGGACCCCAACGAATCACTTCTCCAGATGTCCAGTCGAGGGTAGGAGAGTGGAGCCGCAGCCATGGGAGTCCGAGGAGGACTGCTGATGAGGAGCGAGGCAACACGTAGAAGGAGATTTCTTCTTTATGCAGCGCCCCCACGTGGAGGGACAGTGGCTTGGTGACAAACTGGATGGTTTTGCTAAGCAGCTCCCCACTGACGGACGGTTTTTCCAAGCAGACCACCGGAAGCCGATACTGCTTCACTAGAGACTGGTGGATGAAGTTCCCGGCCGAGCCCAAATCCAGAAACGCCGGAACCTGGAACGGAGTACCAGCCTCAGACACGACCTGCACTGGCATCAACAGGCGTGGAGAGGAGGACTTTGCACCTAGGAATGCCTCTCCCACAGATCCTAGGTGCGGGAGTTTTCCGCAGGCTTGGGACGCTTGGGACAACTCCTCCGGTAATGCTCTGGGCTGCCACAGTAGAGGCACAAGTTCCTTTGCCGACGCTGGGCCAACTCTTGCTCAGAGAGACAAGCCCGATCAATCTGCATGGGCTCCTCGGTGAGTGTTGCCTTCAGGGACGCAGGAGGCCTCTGGAACACCGGTGCCAGGCGAGGAAACCGGCGAGATTGGGCTGACTGACGCTCTTGCTGAAGCTCCTCCTCCCGTTCAATGAAGCGTTAGTCAATGCGGGTTGCTAACCGGATCAAGTCACTGAGGGAAGACGTGAGGTCTCTAGTGGCCATGACGTCCTTAACTCGGCTTGAGAGCCCTTTCTTGAAGGTGGCACACAGGGCGGCCTCATTCCATGACAGTTCAGAGGCCAGGGTGTGGAATTGCACCGCGTAGCCCCAACAGACAGATCTCCCTGGCGTAGGTTTTGGAGGGCTGTCTCAGCGGAGGATGCACGGGCTGGTTCCTCGAACACATTGCGGAACTCACTGAGGAACGACTGTAGATCCGACGTCACTGGATCGTTCCTGTCCCACAGAGGTGTAGCCCATGCCAGGGCCTTCCCGGAGAGGAGGCTGACCACGAAAGCCACTTTCCACGTGCATAGAGCATTGGGTGATGAGCCCCCTGCAGAGTTTCGGGTCTCCGTCGAACTTAGATGGGAGCGACAGCCGAAGCTTGGGACCCCTCAGAGCCACAGGAACCGTAGAGGCAGGGACAACCACTGGAGATGGCGAAGGTTGCTGCTGCTGGACGGTGACGAGTTGCTGCAACATGGTGGATAGCTGGGTAAGTTGCTGCGCCTGTTGACCTAGTTGCTGTGACTGGTGAGCAACAATGGTCGTCAGATCCGCCAGGCTGGGTAACAGCACCTTGGTGGAATCCATGGCTGGATCCTACTGTAACGGTCTGGAGGTGGATCCAGCGGACCACCGCAGGCGATGGTGTAAGCCCACACCAGGGAGCGGAATCTAAGTAGGTCCCGGTATTCACCAGAGCCCGCCGCAAAGCGGGATGGTCTTGCTGCGGCGGGAGTCTACCAGGTCGCTTCCACTGGCGGGGCTTGCCCGCGGTGGCGGCCAAGAGTAGGCGTGGTACAAGATCGTCAGGCAGGCTCGTAGTTGGGGACAGACAGGAGGTCAGGACAGGCAGCTCTGGTTCGTAAACATGGACAGGCAGAAGGTTAGAGCAGGCGGCAAGATTCGTGGTCGGTGAACGGGAGCAACGGGTACGGTACACGGAAAAGCAAGACAAGGACTTTCTGGAAAGCTTTCTCCAAAGGAATGACACCAAGGATCCGACAAGGCTGTCAGGAAGGGGCCGGACTTAATTAGGGGCAGTGCCTGGCAATGACCAATTACCGGAGCACTGTCCCTTTAAATTTCACACTGCCGGTGCACGCGCGCCCTAGGGGGCGGCGCCACGCACGCCAGGGACCAGAGGCGGACAGGGCAGGATCGTGGCCGGGTAAGTGAGTGCCGACGGTAGCAGGGGGGGTGAGCGGACCCCGAACCCGACGTGCGGGATGGGGCGCCGCTGAGTGTCGGGGCACGGACGCGCCCGCGACCCGTAATGGGGGTCGCAGGGGCATCCGTGACACATGCGTAACAACCTAACCTTTCAATTTGTCATGATATTTAACCCGTACAATGAACACCGTTAAAAAAAAACCTGAAAGATGATGGCGATTTTTTTTCCATCCTGCTGCACATAAAATGGAATAAAAAGCGGTCATAAAGTCATATGAACCCCAAATTGGTGCCAATGAAAACGTCAGTTTGACCTGCTAAAAAACCCTTTACACATATCCATTTATAGAAGAAAGGAAGAAGTTATGGCAATAAGCAGAGAACGATAAACGATGAATAAACATTGTTTTACACAATAAAACCTTTTTTTTTTTTTTTAAAACTGCTACAACATAAAAAAAAATATATAAATTGAGTAACTCTGTAAATGTAGGGGCCTTGATCAAGACGTAGTAAAAGTGCCATCTTTTAACACCCTATTGCTTTGTTTATACAATCCAAATCAGCTGTATAAACTATCGCACCTCCTAGCGGTGAAACCCCTTAAGGGGACTCGATGTTAAAGCAAAAAAAAAAAAGTTAAAAATAATACAAATGTTACATATAATTGCTATTGCTGCGGCTGAAAAAGTCAGATCTTTTAAAGTATAGCATCCTTTAGCCCGAAGGCTCAACACCATACAAAAAAAAAATCCAAACCCCAACATTGTGGGTTTTTTTTTTGCCATTTCAGGTATCCTAAAAATTTAAATAAAAGTGATCCAAAAGTCGCATCTATCCCAAAATGATACCAATAAAAAGTACACTTCAGGTTGCAAAAAATGCCCCCTTACTCAGGTCTATGGGTGGAAGCGAAAAAAAGTTATTGGTCGCAGAAAGTGGCCTGGCGAGGCAAATTTCAAAAATAGAAAATGTTTGAATTTTTTTATGTTACTATAGCATAATAGAAACCTATATATTTGGTATTTACGGAATCGTATCAACCTGCAGAATACTGAACACCGCCAAAGAAAATCAACCAAAAAACCACCTATCCTAATTAAAAAGAACAAAATGTATTAGAACAGAATAATAAAAAATATATATTGAACACAATTACATAGACAAAATGCAGCTAAAAAGGTGACATGCTATGGAACACAGAACTATCATCCAGGTACCCACATGCTAATTAATAATACGGTAAATATAAATGCCATAAGCCATATATCCATAACAATATGACATATATCGAGGGAACAGAACCAAAAGAAGAATCAAACTATGTCGCTGCCTAAAAATAAGAATACTCACTAATAATAATTAAAGTGCAAAAAAGTGCACACATAGATATATATATATAATTAATGTGAACATTCTACATATATAGATTTAGAATCTAACTATAACGCTACCACACAATTATAATAAACACAGATATTAAATAAAGTGCAAACAGAGTGCATATATGAGTATATACAATAGCAATTAATGTAAACACTACACATATACAGATTAAAAGTTACCAGAAAAAGAGCAAAAAAAGTGCATATATTATGATCCATAAAAAGATAAAATGCATACATATCTCAATAAATGACGTTACAAAATAGTGTACATCTACACTCATGATTAATACAACCCAAATGTTTTATTTTTTGCTGTCTCCTTTTTTTTTTTTTTTGAAGTGGTATTTTGTATAATCACATTTTGGGTTGTATTAAGTTATGGGTTGGGTCTCATTATCCCCTGATGAAGCTAAGGGTTGGAGGAAACGTATGTTGGGGCTGTTCAGTGTTATCCTCGGGTCTGTATGCTTTAACTATAATTATTGTTATGGATATATGGCTTATGGCATTTAATATTTTCCGTATTATTAATAAGCATGTGGGTTCCTGGATGATAGTTCTGTGTTCCATAGCATGTCACCTTTTTAGCTGCATATTGTTTATGTAATTGTGATCAATATATATTTTTTATTATTCTGTTTCAATAAATTTTGTTATTTTTAATTAGGATAGGTGGTCTTTTTGGTTGTTGTTTTATGGTGGTGTTTTTCTTTTTCTTTTTACCTATCATTATGTATTTGGGATTTTTTGTTGGCGTTGTTGTTATAGGTGACATATTGTATTTATCCAAAGGGATTTTCGCTCAAAGGAAGCGTTATGGCTTTCAGAGGCCAATGCTATTTTTAGTGTTGCTATGGACAAAATGGAATCAGAGGATATTACAGCAAGGGAAATGAAAGTAAAACTTAAGAATTTATTACATCGTAGAACAAAGATTTGGTGGAATCAATTTTCATTAACAAGTTATTTATCTAAAGGACTGATTCCTCGAGGATTAAGGATTCCGATTTTTCCATCCTATGGTTTTAATGATGAGGCATTTTGTTCCAAGTGGGAGGAGGCTTGCTCTATTTGTTCTTGCACTTTGATACAGTTAATTATTGATCTTAATATGCGCACATTGGAGGATCTTATAAAAGAGCTTGATGAAGTTGAAAAACAGCTTGTGGAAGTACTATCATCGGATTCTTGGTTGATGTATAAAAAAGGAGTTAGAGGATTTATCAAAAAAATTGGGAGAAACAAATTAAAAGTGTAAAAACAAAGAAATTTCAACGTGATCTATCAGATGTTCAAAATAATAGAATCTACAAATGGCGTCAGAAGAGATTGCCTGAAAGAAACCGTTCAATGTCCATGTCTTCCAGTAGTATGGGTTCTACATCTTCTAATACTTCAGGGAGAAATTATTCTAAGAGAAAAAACTTCTCAGTCAACAAATCATCTAGGAAAAAAACAATGATGGAATCAGGTGCAAGTGGAACATCAAGGTCTGCTTTGCAGGTAGTTAATCTCTCTGATATTGTTCTTTCTGATGTACAGTTGAGCATTCTAAGTAGGGGATTGACCTTTTCCCCCTCATCAAAATTTTATCTTTTTACAGGAATAAAGGATTTGCACCTTTTCGAACGCAAATTAATTTTTAAAAAAAATTTTCATCAAGATTCCATTTTTGGAACATTTTTCATCAGTCCAGGAACAGGAAGCAGTGAAAATTTTTGAAAGTTTAACGGCTGAAAAGAGTGATGAAGAACAAGGTAAGTTTCCTTCTTCTCTTTGTCCATCTTTTAAGAAATATCCTCCCTTGAACCTTTATCCGAATGTTAAGCTTTTTGTTGATCTGGTTGAAAAAGAACTTAGTAAGATAGATCCTCACGTTATGCATGATAATTGTACCAAAGAAGAAAGGAAAGCATTACGTGATCTTCAACAGGGAAAAAATGTAGTAATAAAACCATTGGACAATTATCCTCCATTTTTGATGATGCAGTTGAAAGTGGAGTCATTACCCAACAGCAAAGTGAATACCTTTTACCTATCCAACAATCCAACAATTCCTACTTTATATCTTTTACCGAAGATTCATAAAAATGAGAAGATTCCTGCTGGTCGACCGATAGTTTCAGGTAAGAACAACTTGTGTGGACCCATTTGTCGATTATATATTACGTCCTTTTGTGGAGACATTACCTTCATATGTGAAAGGTTCATCTGATATTTTGAGAAAAATGGAAGGTATGCAATTGGAAACAAACATACTTATTGTTACATGTGATGTTGAATCACTATATACCTCCATAAAACATTCAGATGGGTTAGAAGCTGTTCGTTTTTTTCTATCAACATCGAATCCGGATCAGAATTTGTGTGATTTTGTTTTGAAAAGTTTGAAGTTTGTTTTAACTCATAATTTTTTTATTTTCAGAGAATCCTTTTACCTCCAATCTCAAGGAACAACAGTGGGTGCTTGTTGTGCTCCGACGTACGCAAACTTATTTTTAAGTTGGTGGGAGAAAGATTTTTCTTACCGATCCTTTGCCGTTGGTAGAGAAGGTCCAATCCTGGAATAGGTACATTGGCGATGTCATTATGATTTGGCATGGTTCGGTATCGGAACTTGAAGAATTTATGCTCTCTCTTAATATGAACAAGGTCAATATGAAATTTACCTATAGATATGGGAGAACACAAATGGACTTTCTGGATATTATGTTTGAAGTGGATGAGATGGGTTTGGTTCGTTCAGATCTTTTTCGCAAGAAAACTACAGTAAATTCACTTTTGCATCCCAGTTCATCACATCCACGTAAACTTTTAGAGAATATTCCAGTAGGTCAGTTTCTGAGACTGAAACGTATCTGTTCAGATGAAGGTACTTTTGCAAAAAGAGCTGAAGAATTGTCAACTAGGTTCAAAGAGAGAGGCTATAAGGATAAGTGGATTCAAAATGGATTAAATAGAGCAAGAGAGAAGGAAAGAACTCAACTTCTTATTGAAAAAGAGAAAGTTCGGAATGATTCTAAACATCAAGTGAGATTTATTTCAACCTATCACTCTCGTTGGAATGAAATGCGTCAGTAATTGGCAAAATATTGGGACATTTTAACTATGGATCCTGTTTTATCGCAATACTTTGCACCTTTTCCATCTATCACATACAGACGTTCCAAAAACATTAAGGATATGCTTGTACGGAGCCATTATAATGGTGTTCAACCAGAAACATGCTTTGGATCGAAGGGTCCCAGATGGGGTTGTTCAAATTGTGGCAAATGTGTGGCATGTCGAAATGTGGAGAATACGAACATGTTTTCTAATCAAACAGGAGATAAGAAATATCAAATCACATACTCCATTAATTGTACTACAGCTGGCGTCATCTATTTGGCACAATGTCCCTTTGTATGTAGTATGTAGGGATGACAACAAGACCTTTCAAGAAACGGATTCGGGAACATGTGTTGGGGATTGAAGCTGCAAAAAGTGAGTCAGATCTTTGTAATCCTAAAAAAATCCCTAAACATTTCAAACAGTTTCAGAATTGTGATCTGGTGGGCCTTAGATTTATTGGGATTGATCGTGTATAGTTTAGTAAGAGAGGTGGTAGTTGGAAAAGGATTTTGGCACAACGGGAGGTGCGTTGGATTTATGTCCTGGGGACCACCGCTCCTAATGGTCTGAATGAGGCCATTAGTTTCGCACCCTTTCTGTAATCTTATCTTCTGTGTTTTTTCTATGACATGTTTTTAATAATTTTTTTAATTTTGTGTGTATTTGTACACTTGTATGTTCATTGTTTGTTTGTATGTATAAGTTTTGATAGACATATATATTTTTTATTTTTTTGTTATTGTGGATGTTCTTAACCCATTTTCTTCTTCCTTTATGAGGTTTTTATGTTGGTCCGATTGGTTTATCTTCTGAAATCTTTGATTATTCAAGATGAAAGTTTACAGATCAAGATTTGTTTGAAGACTGATTTTTGGAAGTAAAGACCTATTTGTACCTCAAGGACTTTTTTCTGACCAAGTTATTATTATTATTATTATTATGGTTTTTTTGGATTTTTGTGATTTGTTTTTATTTATTTATTATTTTTTGCTGTCTGGCGGACAATTAAATCAGCAAAGCAGCAGCCATCAACAGAGACGAGTGCCTCTAGTTGTCACCTACAACCCACAGCTGGAGATCCTACGAAAGATTGCCAAGGAACTTCAACCTGTGCTACATAGGGACAACATAGGGACAATAGGGACAAACCTGTGGTGTCTTATTGTCCGGAGTGCCCTGAAGGCCCCAGCTGAAAATGGCACCTCACCCTGCCTGCAGAACAGGTGCAAGACCTGCAGGCACATCCACACTGCTGACAGTGTACTTGTCCCACAGTCACAGCAGGTGCACAGAATTAGGGGGACATTTTCCTGCAGGTCTAGCAATGTAGTGTATCTGATCATGTGTGCGCAATGTCCGACAACAGGCCTTTATGTGGGGGAAACAGGGCAGAGACTCAGCCAACGCATGAATTCACACAGATTCACCATTAACAACAACAGAACAGATCTCCCAGTGGCCGCACATTTCTCCAGAGATGACCATTCTATTGAAGACTTGAAGATTATGGTTTTAATGGGACATTTTAAGACGCAGAGGGAGAGAAAGGAATGGGAATTTAAATGAATGCAAAAATGTCAACCTCTGTAAAATGGGTTAAATATTCATGCCAGCTTTATGTCAAACTATGTGTGAACTGTGAGAGCCACAAATTTCACCTGATGACTACGAGATAAAAATTACTGACGCCTCTGTCATGCCTCACAAGTTTCCAGATTGTTGATTTCTTGACCTGTTGTAAATGACTTGTTTGCTTATATTGCATTTTGTTATTTTTAAGAATTCTAAGATCCTTTGAAGATCCATGTCTTTTGTGTATAAAAAGTCTGTAAATGTTCAGTTCTTGTATAACACCATGTCTGAAGAAGGGAGCTAGTACTCTCGAAAGCTCACCGTCAAATATACTCAGTTAGCTTCTAAAAGGTATTGCCTGATTTCTTCACTCTTCTACTTTCTATGGCTAACACGGTACAACATTATACTACTATCAATAAATTTTGTTCTTTTTAATTAGGATAGGTGTTTTTTTGGTTGTTGTTTTTTTGGGATGTTTTGCTTTTTCTTTTTACCTATCATTATTTATTTTGGTTTTCTTGATGGCGCTGCAGAATACTAAGAATACATAATTTATACCGGAGAGTGAATGCCGTATAAAAAAAAAAAAAAAAAAGCAAAAATGGCGCAAGGATGTTTTTTTTCATATTTTGACCCACATAGACTTATTTTTGTAGTTTCCTAGTATATTCTATGATACGGTGATTGACACCATTAGAAAGTAAATCTTGTCCACAAAAAAAAAGATTCTCATGTCTATGTGGATGAAAAAAATAAAAAAGTTATGTCTCTTGGAAGGTGGGGAGGGAAAGATGAACGTGTCACCCAAAAAAAAAAAAAAAACCCACTATGGGGGACATGTATGAAAACTGTCTTGATCTAAGACCTTCTTTGTTGCCCATAGCAACCAATCAGATCGTCCGTTTCATTCTTTCAGAGCATTAGATGAAGTGTAAGGGGAACTCTGGTTGCTATTGGCAAGAAAGAAAGTCTTAGACCAAGACAGTTCTCATACATGTGGCCCTATGTTCTTAAAGAGTTGATAAAGGTGGATTCATATTTTTGAAATAAGTTAGTCCTGCATTCTATATTATTGGTATTACTCAGCAAGTATTGGCATTTAGACAGTGGTGGTATTTTGGGTATCATAGTATCAGAAAGAACAAGCAAAACCAGCTCACCTTTACCGCAGTTATTCAACACTGTTCAGCAATGTTCAGATTCTGTAGATAGCACACTGTGCTCAAATCCGCGCTCCATGTAGCGCAAGGCAATTAGCAGAGAGAAACAAAAGTGGATTGGCACCAGATCTTTGCTAAAATCCAAAACGATTTATATTGTAGAACATAAAGTGACACATGCCACAAGAAGACGAACAGACGTGCATAGAGGGACGACCAGAGGGGTGGCGAGCTGACGCGTTTTCGGGCTGTGAACTGCCCTTAGTCTTAGCAGTTCACAGCCCGAAACGCGTCAGCTCGCCACCCCTCTGGTCGTCCCTCTATGCACGTCTGTTCGTCTTCTTGTGGCATGTGTCACTTTATGTTCTACAAATAAATCGTTTTGGATTTTAGCAAAGATCCTGTGCCAATCCACTTTTGTTCTCTCTGCCTATCATAGTATCAGACAACTTATTGCATGGGTGAAGTCTTATAGGGGGTTTGAAAACTATCCTAAAAAATAAATAAATAAGGGTTTTAAGAGGGGCATACATTAAAGATTTCCCCTGACCCACTTCTATTTATCATTCTGAAACTGCACATGTGTAATGATATAAGTCTCTATAGGTTACTTGCCAATTTGCGACTCAGAACTGATAACGGTCTTGATTTTACAGGTGCTGAAGTGGTGTGAGGTTTCTTAATAGACCCAGTGTAATTCAGAACAGTCATCAAGTTCCTTTACTTGAAAGGCCGCAAACCAAAGGAGACGCTCGACGAGATGATGATGATTCCCCATTATATGAAGTATTCAAGAACTGGCATCGTCAATTCAAATGTGGTCGGACTTTGATGCAAAAAGCTCCAGTTCCAGGGCGACCCCACTCTGCTATTGCTGAACATTCCATCCAGCAAGTGGAGGCCGCCATTTTGGAGAATCACAGTGTAACCATTCATCACCAGCCCAAAATGTCAAGATTAGGGTGGGCTCCATGGAAAAAATCATTCAAGACCATTTTCACATGCAAGGTATCCGCTCGCTTGGTTCCCTGGCTGCTCACACCTTTCCAGAAGCAGGAACGAGATGAATGCTCTCAGGTTCTATTGACAATGTGTCATGGAAACCAGGACTTTTTCAACAGACTGCTCACACAGGATGAAATCTGGGTCCATCACTACGTTTCTGAGACTAAATGCAGTGCAATGGAAGCATCATGACTCACCGCCTCCAAAGAAGACACATGCACAACCCTTGGCAGGCAAGGTCATGCTTACAGTATTTTGGGACCAGCAAGGAGCAGTATTGATTGGATTTCCTAGCAAAGGGTACCATGATCACTGGGGCATACTATGCTTCATTGCTGCAGAAATTATGGGAGGCCTTCAAAACCAAGAGACGTGGCATGCTCACCAAAAGTGTCCGCCTTCTGCAAGACAATGCACAAGTTTACAACTCACATGTTGCTGAAATGGAAGCGTGCTCCTGTGGCTTTGAAATTCTACTGCTTCCCCTTATTCACCCAACCTTGCACCATCGGATTTCCACCTCTTTCCAACAATTAAGTCATTTTTGAAGGTCAAGCATTTTCCAGATGATGAGACTCTGATTTCCTAAGTCACAATGTGGCTTTAGAGGCAACCTATCGACTTCTACAAGTGAGGTGTTCGCAGTTGCTTAAAGAGATGGGAGAAGTGAGCGTCCCTAGGTGGCACCTACTGTATGTAGAGAAGGACTAATAACTGTGCCAAGTTTCATTGCTCTCAGCCCACAGAAAGTGGGGCAGGGGAAATCTTTACCGAACGCCACTTGTAGGAAGAACAAGTTTAAAAAAAATAACATTTCTTACACCTGCAAGATGTTTTATTATGGAAAAAAACCCTCACAACTAGTATTACTGCACTCATAAAAACATCCAGCATGCAGAACTTAATTTAGAAAAAATCATACTTTTGTTCTTCTGTCTTTACAAAAAAAAACCTGAAAAGAGTTTAAAGTCATAATTCTCCCATAATAATAAAAATGAAAACTACAAATTGATTTACAAAAATGCCCGAGACAGCTTTGTGAATGGAAAAATATAAATGTTTTGGGTCTTGGAATGTGGAAACAGAAAAAAATGGGGCATGTGCAAGCCTGCACTAAAACGTATCTGTATGCCATATGCTAGATGCGTGAAAGGGGTTCTCTCACTACGAAGATTAAC
This sequence comes from Phyllomedusa bahiana, assembly GCA_025379985.1. Classification (NCBI taxonomy): domain Eukaryota; kingdom Metazoa; phylum Chordata; class Amphibia; order Anura; family Hylidae; genus Phyllomedusa; species Phyllomedusa bahiana. The sequence goes on from JAODAL010005621.1 coordinate 137,123, forward strand.
TTTCAACATGTAGGAACTGGTAATTGAAGACCTTTATAAATACATTTTTATATCACCTTAGTCAGGAGGTAAGAGATTTTATCTGCTTAGTTGCCACCAGAATCTCTGGTTAGGTCCCTATCTCTGCTGTCTGATGAGACATAGAGCAGGGAGTGAAGTTACCATGGACAGAGCTCACTGTGAGCAGACTTCTTATCTCTAACAAGATTAGCTTTTGTTAACAGATAAGCAACTGCACTAACCTTTTGTATTCTCTTAGCTAGTTAGAGAGAAGCTAAATATGCTAATCACTGCTAAAGAACCACCCATAATCTGACAAAGATAGAATGGGTCCAAAAGGTGTGAAGATTTTCTCCGGTTTGCCCAGGAAAAAAACTCCTTTAAATGGACTGTAATGACCGCGCTGAACGTCTTTTTAGTTGAAGATTTATTACAAATAGCAATTGGAATACGCGTTTCGTGTGTAGACCACACTTCCTCAGTTCCATACACAAAGTGCTAAAACCATGGGGTTAAATACAAAAAACTGCCAGGTCTGCACATGTCAAACAAGGGTCAAAGGTTAAGGGAACAATCAGGTAAAAGTTTAAAAAATTAGATAAAAATTGAATAAATAGATTATGTATAGATCACATTTATAAATTGTACATCCACATAGAAATACCATATCATTTTAAAAGTATTACAAGAAGAATTATTATAAAAAGGGGAAAAAAAAAAGAACAAACAACTTTATTTAAAAACGCACAATAATTCAATTAAAAAAAAAAAAAAAAGGTTGAAGTGACTGGATGCAGCCATTATAGCCTGCTGGATTTGTTTAGGGTCTATCACTAAGGGTAATAAAGGTGCTATTTTGAACTTTGTATTTAGCATTTATATTATGAATGGAGAAGAGAAAAGGAGTGTCAATCACGACTTATAACTTTTAAATATATTTCTCATTGAAGGTCTCCTGTAATAGTGATTACCATGGCCCTCAGTTTAAGAGGTTATGAAGTCTAGAGGTACAATAAAAAGGTTTAAAGTGTTCTGTACTCTCAGATGTTGTACACACACATATGTATGTGAAAAAACAAACAAGCCAAAAAAAACTATGATTTAGGATAGAATGTGCTTTGACATGAATAAATAAAAGAAGAAAGAGAGGAAAAAAAAAAAATATATATATATATACATACCTATATGCATATCCACACACACATACATACACATATACATAGCTCGACTAGTAGGTTATCCCAATACCTGGACATTTACCTACAGACATACGTCAAGGAACTCAGAAGTTTTTTGAGAGATTCAGATACTCTCATTGAAAACCTCACCTCCACACCCTTTAACCAAGAATTTATCTTCATCACCATGGATGTCACAGCCCTATATTCAAATATTGACCATAACCTAGGGCTAACATGTGTGAATAAATATCTTGTTAAAGATCAGTCTCTAACTTCCTCACAGAGGGAATTTTTTCTAAAAGGGTTATTCTTTATTTTGAATAACAATTACTTCACCTGCAATACTCGTACCTACAGACAAACTAAGGGTACAGCAATGGGGACAAGAGTGGCGCCATCATTCGCTAACTTGTTCATGGGGGATTTTGAGGATACACAAATCTATTCTAGCACGATTTTTGAAAAAGTTGTAATCTATAAGAGATATATCGATGATCTCTTCATGATCTGGAGAGGCACAGAGAAGGAGGCCCAACAATTTATTAAGGAGATCAATCATAACTCATGGGGAATCTCCTTCACCCCTAAAATCAGCATGAACGAAATTGACTTTCTAGATTTGGTCATAAAAAAAGAAGATCAACGCTATGTTACTACTACTTTTTTTAAGACAGTAGATGCAAATAGTTTTTTTGACTTCCGGAGCTGTCACTTACATAGATGGAAAACTAATGTACCTTACGGACAACTAAGACGCATTCGAAAGAATTGCACTAATGATGCGGATTTTAAATGACCCCAATCTTCCACGATAGCTGAAAGACCGAGAAAAACATTACCCAGAAAAACTAATTAGGGAATCTATCACAAGAGCAGGAACCTTGTCCCAAGTAGAATGTATAAAAAAAGTTAAAAAAAAATCCTCAGGAGGAGCAGGCCTCCACCTCTATTACCACTAAAAATATAACTTAGAATAGAATTACTTATAATTGGACAAACTTTATTACCGATTTAGCACATCCCATCAATAGATTAAACAAATTTTAAAGAAACAGTGGCCTATTAAAAAAGGATCCATTTTTAAAAAGGACCATCTCACACAAAATCCCTCACTCATTTTCAGAAGGGCAACCACAATAAAACAATTTGGGGCCCCAAGTAACATCAAAACACATCAGCGAAAAAATACCAAACTATCAAAGATGTCCGAAGTTGGATGTTTTAAATGCCATGGGAACAGATGCATGACATCCCCAATAAATTTGAAAGGATGGGAAAAATTTCAAATCACACACAACTGGCCAATTCCTTCGATATTAAACACCTCAACTGTAATAGTAGTTATGTAATATACCTTTTAACATATACTTGCGGGAAGCAATATATTGGGCAACCACCCAACAAGTGCATAATCGTATGAATGGACATCGCATGAACATAAGGAAAAGATATATGTTTCATGGATTATCAAGGCCCATAACTGAAACACACGATGGGGATCATAAGAAACTCAGCTCATTCTCATTGATCATATTCCAGAACATATCAATAATGGGTTTTTTGAAGCCCTCCAAAAGAGAGAGGCTTTCTGGATTTACCAGCTGCAGACCCTATCTCCTATGGGTCTCAATGAGGTTACAGAACTTATACAATAAACATCCTAACAAACATTTCTTAGGATATTATAAGTTACGCCTCTCCTGGAATTTCATCTCATTCTGAAATTGGTAAAATAATCTTCCATTTATAAAACCAACAGGAATGTTCCATTGTAATACATATCATTTTCCTCCTCTCATACCTACACATATGTTCTAATAATTTTTTTTTTTGTGTATATATTTTTTTGGCATATATTTTTTTTTGGCACATATATTATATAATATATAATATATATTTAAAATATATTATTTTTTTTTTTTTTTTTTTTTCGGGGGCATATATATATAATATTGGCATAAGTATATGTGTAAAGTATGTGAGTGTGGATATGCATATATGTATTATATATATTTTTTTTCCTCTCTTCTTTATTTATTCATGTCAAAGCACATTCTATCCTAAATCATATATATAATTTTTTTTGTTTGGTTTGTTTTTTCACATACAAATTTTGTGTGTGTACAACACTGATAGTACAGAACACTTTAAACCTTTTTATTGTACCTCTAGACTTCATAACCTCTTAAACTGAGGGCCATGGTAATCACTATTACAGGAGACCTTCAATGAGAAATATATTTAAAAAACTTATAAGTCGTGATTGACACTGCTTTCTTTTTTCTCCATTCATAATATAAATGCTAAATACAAAGTTCAAAATGCACCTTTATTACCCTTAGTGATAGACCCCTAAACAAATCCAGCAGGCTATAATGGCTGCATCCAGTCACTTCAACCTTTTTTTTTTTTTTTTTTTTAAATGAATTCTTGTTCGTTTTTAAATAAAGTTGTTTGTTCTTTTTTTTTCCCCTTTTTATAATAATTCTTCTTGTAATACTTTTAAAATGATATGGTATTTCTATGTGGATGACAATTTATAAATGTGATCTATACATAATCTATTATTCAATTTTTATCTAAATTTTTTAACTTTTACCTGATTGTTCCCTTAACCTTTGACCCTTGTTTGACATGTGCAGATCTGGCAGTTTTTTGTATTTAACCCCATGGTTTTAGCACTTTGTGTATGGAAGTGTGGTCTACACACGAAACGCGTATTCCAATTGCTATTTGTAATAAATCTTCAACTAAAAAGACGTTCAGCGCTGTCATTACAGTCCATTTAAAGGAGTTTTTCCTGGGCAAACCGGAGAAAATCTTCACACCTTTTGGATTGCCACTACCCTGACCCCGTGCACCCGGGGGTACGGAGCAAAACGGACAGACGGCTGCGGAACGACTGTGATTCTTTTGGTTCCAAATATTTGGATGCTTAAAAAAAGTGTTGTGCCTTCCTTGTACAACATTAGAAGGTTAGTGCTTAAAATAAGTACTAGTGTTTCTTATTCAAAAGTCGCAATATTGCGCTAGGGAGCGCTGTCTCGTTTTTGTTTTTTCTCTTGCAAAGATAGAATGGGTGTAAGAGTATGTTCACACAACTGATTTGTATGGGGCTTTTAGTGCTCTTTAGGCGTGGAATCTGCCCCCAAAAGACTATAAAAAATGACTAAAAACCGCCCCCAGTTCATTTTGATTTTTGCCGATGTAAAAACGTGAAGTAGTTCACACACGATGTGGTTTTACGCACGCTTTACTCATTTTCTGTGCTGTTCTCAGCCGTGGAAAATAAGTGACATCAATTATTGGG